>JAPMNZ010545986.1:0-14168 GCA_029875035.1 Pomatoschistus microps | reverse complement strand
TGGGACTCTGAGGAGCATAGGGACTGGACTCCTGCTGGGACTCTGAGGAGCATAGGGACTGGCCTCCTGCTGGGACTCTGAGGAGCATAGGGACTGGTCTCCTGTTGTCACTCTGAGGAGCATAGGGACATGGCTTCTTGTTAGGACTGAGGCACATAGGGACTGGCCTCCTGCTAGGACTCTGAGGAGCATAGGGACTGGTCTCCTGCTGGGACTCTGAGGCGCATAGGGACATGTCTTCTTGTTGGGACTCTGATGCACATAGGGACTGGCCTCCTGCTGGGACTCTGAGGAGCATAGGGACTGGCTTTTTGCTGGGACTCTGAGGAGCATAGGGACTGGACTCCTGTTGGGACTCTGAGGAGCATAGGGACATGGCTTCTTGTTGGGATTCTGAGAAGCATAGGGACTGGTCTCCTGTTGGGACTCTGAGGAACATAGGGACATGGCTTCTTGTTTGGACTCTGAGGCACATAGGGACTGGTCTCTTGCTGGGACTCTGAGGAGTATAGGGACTGGCTTCTTGTTGGGACTCTGAGGCACATAGGGACTGGCCTCCTAATGGGACTCTGAGGCACATAGGGACTGGCCTCCTTCTGCAACTCTGAGGCACATAGGGACTGGCCTCCTTCTGCGACTCTGAGGCACATAGGGACTGGCCTCCTGCTGGGACTCTGAGGAGCACAGGGACTGGGCTCCTGGTGGAAAATTTATTGATTCTCACGGACAATACTTGGACACAACAGTTCAAACCAATTAAAATGTCAAAGTATTTCAGAGTGTCACAAATCAATAAAAACAAAGAGTGAGATCGCTGTAACTAAACACAACACTTTATACATAAAGAAACGCTCGCTGATAATGTGAGACAAACTTCACATGATCAGGTTTCAACCGTTTTGTTCAGCTGTGTTAATGACTGATCTCCTTGTCTTCTTCTTTTCTTACCGTGTTATAAAATGTGTCGTAAAGCATTTGAATTACAAACTGCATAAATTAATCTGAATCAGAATTTTGTATGAATTGTGCTGTACTCACTTTATTTCTAGGTGACAACTGTCGGGGAAGCTAAAATAACCATCTCGAACCTCGCTGCCACCAATGGTTTGATTCATGTTATTGATAAGGTAGATACTAGAAGAAGAGAGCCACACTGTGCTTTTATGGTACATGTTTATAATCAATGTTTTCTTTTGCAGGTTTTGCTTCCGGACAGAAAGGCGAGCAGAGGTCTGTTGGCAACACTGGCGCTCACCCCAGACGTGTCATTGTTCAGATCATATCTTATGGTATGTAGCACAGAAGATGGGATTGTTTTCATTGAACTTAGAGATGTTACATTCAGTAAACATGCCATGCCTCTTTCACAGGCGTATAACCTCACACAACTGATTGAACGAGGAAAGTTCACAATATTTGCTCCAACAGATGGCGCTATCAACGCCTATCTCAAAAGCATCTCTGCAACTGCCCTGGTAGATCACACATTTATTAGATCATTCTTCCACTAAAACTTTATGTTCCAGTATTTTGTGATAGTTTCTTTATTATGTTTAAGTTTAGACTTTATACATTCTTCTTTTTATTCTTAAGTCAGAGATTTTATACTTTATTCTTTCCTCTTCATCATACTAAAGTAGCTTTTTGTTTGCTTCATTATCATGATATATGGGGCGACAGTGGTGACTCAGTTGGTAGAGCATTGGCGTTTGGGCCTGAAGGTCGTGGGTTCAATCCCACCACAAGACCTACTTCACAACTCCCACTGATAACTTCTGTCATTGTGTCCTTGGGCAAGACACTTAACCCCACTTTGCCTGAAGCCCCCACTACAAACGACAAAGCAATTTTATACTTATATATATTTTTTCTATTTTTTATTTTAGTCTAGAGTTGTTCATTTCTCTTGTGTTGTGTGCTCTCCATTCCTACTGTTGTGTAACTGGTAATGCAACACTGACATTTTCCCCACTGTGGGACACATACAGGATCTCTCTTTATGTTCATTTGTTTTTGTGGGGGGAAAAAATGACAGGACTTAAATACAACTCTCTACCACGTGTTGCCAACTCAATCTCTTTTGAGAACCGATCTACAAATGGGAGGCTACAAAGCAACGATGCTGGGCCGCTCCTTCCAGATCGGCATTTTCCCCAGAGACGGAAAGGTGAGACGATCAAACTCAAGTGCGTCTCAACTGCTGTATTCACTCCTGATTTTACTTCTTTTCTTTTTTTAACTTTTCAGCTGTTTATTAACGACGTTCCAATCAATTCTTCAAACATTTTAAGCGGAAGAGGCGTAATCCACACATTGACGTCTGTCCTGCAAATAAACAGAAATCGTTGCGACAAGATCGTGAATAACCAACTTTTTGTGAGTAATGCCAATGAAGAACTATTCAATGTTATCAATTCTCGTTACAAAATGCATGTTTTTTTTTTTTCAATTAGGGAAACTGCGGAGACTGTGTTTTTTCCCTCCATCAATGTCCAATTGGCTACTTTCCCCATGTAAATTATTTATGAATATTACTCAAACATTGAAATTTCGCTTGAATCTATTTTTATCAAATTAATCTATTTTGTTTTTTATTTCAGAATGTAAAGAAAAAGTGTTTGCTTACTCGGTACTTGGGCGGTAAACGTATGATAGAGCTGGGCTGCAAAGTAGTATGCCTCAAGCCCCAGGAGGTATAAGTCATTTTCATGCAAAAGTAAGAATTTGATGTTTACAGTTGTGGTTCAAACATATTTTCTCGTCTCAGGTGCCGCAGTGCTGCCCTGGGTTCTTTGGGCAGAATTGCGAGCCCTGCCCTGGCCCAAAGGATCGGCCGTGTTTTGGGTTTGGCCGGTGCTCTGACGGGACCAACGGGACCGGACTCTGCGTGTGCGAGATGGGGTTCAACGGCACGGCCTGCGAGACCTGCGAGAGCGGCAAATACGGAGTCCACTGTGACCAGAGTACGGCTTCTTCGTTTTTGTGTTCGTTTTCTTTTCCATGGTCAGCACTGATGTTGTATTTTTGCAGAGTGTCTGTGTAAGAACGGCCAGTGTAGCGAGGGGCCAAAGGGAGACGGCACCTGTGAGTGTGACGTCGGCTGGAGGGGGATCTTTTGTGATGAAAGTATGAACGCTGACGACCAAACAAAAACGTGGTAAAGAACATTTAGCTCAAACGTCTCACGTACTTGTTGTTCCTCGCAGAAATTGAATTCAAGAGTGAGGAATTGTGCGGCTCTGCCAAGTGCCACAGCAGTGCAAAGTAAGTCACTTAAAGCAGCAATATGTAAGATTTTCATGTCAAGTCATCTTCAAATGGCCCTAATCCGTCAAAATTATTAATTATTATGATTTAAACCATGGTCTTTAAAACGTTTATACTTCTTTTTTAACATTATTATGTTCAAGATAGAGATTGTTATACTTTTTATACTCGTTGATGCTAGAGTTAGAGATTTTGTTTCATTTTAATAAGTACGCCTATTGTTCACTTATCTTGTGCTGTGTGCTCCTCTTTGCTACTCTTCTATAACTAGTTATGCAACACTGACATTTCCCCACTGTGGGACAAATTAAGGATCTCTTAATTTTAATCTCTTTTCCATCCATTTTCTTCCACTTCATCCATCGCGGGGGCAGCAGTTAAAGCAGAAACGCCCAGACTTCCTCCATCTCTTTTCCAATACTTCTTTAACTGATAACAGTAGTTCAGCCGAGATCGTCTAATTTCAAAATGAGTTTTAAAGCCCCTAAATCTTGTTATTGTTTTCATTTCAATGTAAGTAAAATGTAAATTGTCTTCATTGTTCAGTTGCGTGCTCGCTTCCTCTGGACCTCGGTGTCAGTGCGCCACCGGGTTTGAGGGAAATGGGACTTCATGTCAAGGTAACACCACATTTATCCTCTGTCAGATCAATAAAATGTTACCTTATCTTATCTTGTGTTGATAAATGTATTTTATCAAGGCAATTCAAGGTTATTTGTATGGCACAGTTCATACACAAGGCAACTCAAAGTGCTTAACAGAACAAAAAAATTAAATCAAAATCCCACAAGGCATTAGAATCATAGATAATCACAGTAAGTAAGTAAGTAATCTTTATTTATATACCGTCTTTCACAGATTAGAGTCACAAAGCGGTTTACAATTTTTTATTTTTTGGGCATTAGTCTCTCACTCCACACAGAGATGGGAGCGGAGTCGCCAGTACAGGAGGCGCATGCCAGACCTATTGTGCATGTTTTTAGTGGTAGGGGAAACCGGAGCACCCGGAGGAAACCTTCGCAGACACGGGGAGAACATGCAAACTCCACTCCGAAAGTCCCTGTTTCGACTTGGATTCAAACCTAGGACCTTCTTGCTGAGAAGCGAGAGTGCTATCCAATCAGCCACCGTGCCGCCCAGTACATTAAAAAGAGTGACCATACAATCCTCCTGTAGTATGCACACATAACAAACACATCTGGATTTCAACATTGTCAGAGTAGAACACTGTCTCACATTTTTAAGAAGACTGTTCCAGATTTACGCTGAAATATGAAATCTGAAATGCTACCTTACCCCATGTTCTGTCCGGACTCTGGGCACCAGCAGGAGACCAGTCCCTGTGCTCCTCTGAGTGGTTTCATATGTCACAGATGTACTTTGGTGGGAGGCCAAGGAGAGACTTGTTCAAACTTTAAAGTCTATTCTTTAATCTCTGATACATCTCTGATAATACCTGTGTGCAGCTAAAGACGCCTGCTCTGTTGACAATGGAGGCTGCAGTGTTTATGCTGTTTGCAAGAGGACCCGCCCTGGACAAAGGCAGTGTGTCTGTCAAACGGGCTATACCGGAGATGGCCTTGTGTGTCTTGGTATGGACTTTAAATGTCATTCATTCATTCATTCATTCATTTTCAACCCCTTTATTATTCAATTTCTGGGTCGGGGGTGGCAATGAGAGCTGCCACCCAATGCTCAAAGCACCAGTCCCTCTCTGATCCTCTGCAGGTCAACCACCTCCACAGGAAGATTGCTGCTTTGTCAGTGGTGAAACAGCCTTGGTCTTTCAGCGGGGGCTTCAGGCAATGTGGGGTTAAATGTCTTGCCCAAGGACATTTGTAGAAGCAGTTGGAGTAGGTCCCATGGTGGGCTCGAACCCACGACCTCCAGGCCCAAAGGCTGACTGACTTTAAATGTCGTTTAAAAAATGAGATTTCAAAAACATCTGACATTTTGTTAATCCCCAGAGATAAATCCATGTCTGGAAGCGAACGGAGGCTGTCATGTGAACGCAGACTGTGTTCACGTTGGACCAAACAAAGTGAGCACACGTTCTAAGAGTAGACGCTGGTTTGATTCAGTTTAGTGATTTTGGCTGTTCACAGACGTCCTGCGCCTGTCATGAGGGGTATGAACGAGATGGGCAAAACTGTAAGATGACCAACTTGTGCGAAATGGTGTGTTGTTGTTATTCACAATATGTTAATAGTATTTTTACATGTGAAGTCTCATTTCTGTACCTGTGTTTTTTAAAGTCTAATGGTGGTTGTCATAAGTACGCCTCTTGTAATATGACTGGACCTAATAACCGCACGTGCACGTGTCGTAGTAACTATGTTGGGGATGGTCTGACCTGCCGCGGGTCTGTAGGCAAAGTAAGTATCTAATCTCTAAGTATCTATCTTTGTTACTGTATTTGCCGGACAATAAGCTGCTACCTTTTTTTTTTATTCTTAAAACTCGGTGTTCTGTAGAGCATGTGGTGTATTTGTATTTTGGTAAAGTATCCCCGGGGCGCAGGAAAGTCTTTGGACACAGCTCTATCATGCGTCATATATATTTACGTGAAGGGCAGAGGGAGCCAACATGTGGAAATCAGTGTATATACAGTCTATGGCGGAAATGCATGAAATACAAGAGCTCTATGAGTTGGTTAAGTGTTTCATTACAACTGGAAAACCCGTGGCTTGTATTCAGTTGTGGCCTTTCTGTGGAGAAAGCTGCTTTTACAGATACGCTTAAAAGTCCAGAAAGTACTGTGTGTATTTTATGGTTTATTCCTCTAACTTAAATAATGCCACATCTCTTCCTGCAGGAACTCTTGACTCGAAAGCACAGAGACTTCTACCTCAGCCTGATGGTGAGTATTGGACAGAAGTCTCACTCTGTCTTGAATAAACTGAAATAAATTTTGTTTTAGATTCTGGAGATCTCTCTTAAAGGGCGTGGACCCTTCACAGTTTTTACACCGACAGAAGAAGCTATCACAAGAATTAAACAGGACCAGAAGGTAATGAAAAGATCTCTCTCTACACATACTTCATTATGAAGCCATATCACAATATTATTTCTTTTACAGATTAAATCTTTGATGTCAAGCAATAATAAAGAGTTGTTTGGGACTTTTTTACGCAGCCACATCGTCATGTGCCAAACACTTTTGCCTTCATACTTCAGCCAACCACGAAACATTACCACATTGTCCGGCTATGTCCTAAAGTCACAGTTTTCAGAAGTAATCATCAATAATTACCACTGGTATTGTGATGTGAAGATATCCTCATTCCATGGGTTATATCACTGTGTGCTTACCTTTTTCAGGGAAATATTGTAATAAATGGGGCCAATGTGACCTACAGTGATGACGTCAGTGTGAATGGTATCTTCCATGAAGTTGACAATATTTTATATTCCCCAAATGATGACCAATTGAAAGAACTGAAGGAGAATGTAATATTTCATGGTCTTAAATGAATGAAAATGTTATTTAATGCACCTTATAAACATAGTTATCATTTTCCTTTTGCAGCTTAATCTCACCACTGTGGCTGAGCGGAACGGCTACAGAACCTTTGTGAAACTACTGGAGGTAAAGCACTAAAAGCAGTGTGACATTTGTGTCTCACTCACACGTTACTTTGTGTGTGTCTGTTTCAGGACCCTGGGCTGACAAAAGTGCTGCATGCAGAGATAAACCAGCCTCTTACCATCTTCATGCCGTCTGATGCTGCGATGGCTGCTCTGCCCCAGGAGGAGAAGGACTTCCTGTACCACCCACAGAGCCGCGCTCAGCTGCAGGAGTATCTCATGTACCACATTGTGCACACCCAAAAGGTTTGTCTTGTTAACATGTATGAAGTTACTGTAACGATGACATGTGTGTTATTTCTGTGCAGTTATATGCTGAAAGATTGGTTCATCTGGACCATGCTCAAACGGTCCAGGGTTCATCGCTCTCTTTCGGCTGCGGCGGCGCTGAGGCTGTTGTAAGAGTCTGGAGAGATGTTGGTATCAGCGCGACTAAATGTCTTGTGGATACTTTAATGATCTGTGTTTTGCCAGGGAGATGTTTTTGTGAATCAAAAGTGTCGTATCATTCAAAGACATCTCGTGTTCGATGGGGGCATGGCTTATGGGATCGACTGTCTACTCCGCCCACCGAGCCTTGGGGGGCGCTGTGACACACAGAACACATTTGACCACACAGTGAGTTTTTAAATATATTTGTATAAAGTGACTAAAAGAGCATAATCATCTCTCTTGTTTCTGGGGCAGACTGAGTGTGGCCTCTGTTCATCTTGGAATCGTTGTCCAGAAGGTTCAAAATTTAAGGTTGGTGACAGCATATGGATTTCACACTGACATAAATCTAAATTAGAATAATATATCTATATGACGGCATACATTCTTTCAGGAGAAACTAAAATGTGACCTTCCAACACATTTTATCACGAGGAATTCCGGCTGCCGCAGTGTATGCACCATTATTTATTGGAGGCCAAAATGTTGCGCTGGTTACTTTGGCCGGGATTGTCTAGGTATATACCAGTAACCCCTTCATCGTTTTACTTTGAGCTGTACATTATAAGCGTGTGTATGTGCAGCTTGCCCTGGCGGTTTACGGTCCACTTGCAATAATCGAGGTAAATGTGATGATGGACACTTGGGGAATGGCACCTGCACATGTGACCCAGGTTTTGATGGCGTTGCATGTGAGCTGTGCAGCAAAAGTTTCTATGGACGCTCCTGCAAAGGTGACGTTTACTGGTCATCCGTGATTCTGCAGATCGAACACTATGGTTTCTTACAATATTATTATTGACATCTTTAGAGTGTAATTGCACTGAACATGGAACGTGTGACGATGGTGTGAAGGGAACAGGCCTGTGTTTCTGTGAGGAGGGTTGGACTGGAGATCGCTGTGAAACACAACTGGGTAGGACTAAGCCCTCTGCCATTACAAAACAAAAGTTAAAGTGTTGTTATCTATGTCAATAGGATTACTATTGCAACAACACATCATCAATAGGGTAAAACTAACCTGTCTCACGATGGTCTAATACATGTATTTCAATGTGTCTCCAGCGGAGGTGTATAAATGTTCTCCACCATGCTCCCCTAAAGCCGTCTGTCAGCAGAACAACTCATGTGTTTGTCGGCCGTTCCATGAAGGAGATGGGTTCACTTGTACAAGTGGGTAATTCAAAAAGAATCAATATTTAAGACTCAAATATAAAACTGGCTTTTTAAATGAGTTGCCTCCTTTAGTTGTGGACATCTGTCGGATCCAGAATGGAGGTTGTGCTCGAACAGCGAAGTGTTCTCCGATAGCAGAGGGAGTGAGCTGCACATGTCCAAAGGGATTTTTAGGTGATGGTTACTCCTGCCAGCCTGTCGACCCCTGTGCCGCAGAGGACAATGGGAAATGCCACGAACACGCCACATGCTCCATGATTGGACCGGTGAGACATGCACCACTAACAACTTCACCTCTGATACAAGTGAACTAATAACTGTGTATCTACCAACCTCAGGGAAAGAGGAGATGCACTTGTAAAAACAACTATGTTGGTGATGGTATAATATGTGAAGTCAAACAGCTTCCCATCAGTCGATGTTTGCAAAACAATGGACAGTGTCACCAGAACGCCAAGTGCACGGATCTTCATTTTGAAGGTGTGTCCACTGTAAATCTTGAAGCTCTTTTTTTCTGTATGTAGGATTTTAAAACTTTTCATAACATGTTGTAGATGCGATGCTTGGTGTCTTTCATCGCCGCTCAACCAAAGGACAGTACAAACTGAACTACACAGAAGCTCAACGGGCCTGTGGTGAAGAAGCGGCGAGCCTGGCGACCTACAACCAGCTGTCATATGCTCAGCAGGTGCGGCGACAGTTATAGCCTTTTTTCCCCTTTGGAG
Source organism: Pomatoschistus microps (assembly GCA_029875035.1). Taxonomy (NCBI): domain Eukaryota; kingdom Metazoa; phylum Chordata; class Actinopteri; order Gobiiformes; family Gobiidae; genus Pomatoschistus; species Pomatoschistus microps. Next base: position 4,980 of record JAPMNZ010545986.1, on the reverse strand, counting down.
ATCAATTTGGAAGATAAAATATACATTTACAGTAACGAGGTTCTTGATTGGTTTGTTTATAGTCATTGTAATGCATTAGCCTGGAATCAATAATTTGTGTTTATGTAATAAGGGTGGATTGAACATGTGTGCGGCTGGGTGGCTGGACCAGGCCCGAGTGGCCTATCCCACCACTTACTCCAACCCAAACTGTGGCTTTGGACATGTGGGTATTGTGGACTATGGAGTACGTAAAGATCTTGGTGAAACGTGGGACACCTTCTGTTACAGAATCAAGGGTAAGTCTGGTCTAGTTGCCTGACATTATTGTCTTACTGATTCATGAATGACGTGTTATAGATGTGACATGTGAGTGTGAAGTGGGCTTTGTTGGAGATGGCTTCAGTTGCACAGGAACCCTTCTCCAGGTTCTCCAATCCACTCCACAATTTTCAAAGTTTCTCTCAGTGAGTCAGCTATAATTTAGCTTCAATGTATTTGATCCACCTTTCAGTTAAATATAAATACTGTTGTTTCATGTTTTCAGCAAATCCTCAATTATTCAGAGGTTTCTTCTTCAGGCAAAGTGTTTTTAAGGCGTCTTAATGACTTAACAACTCAGTCCACTCTTTTTGTACCAGACAACAGTGGACTGTCTGATAACCAGGTCTGTATAAGTCCTGTTCTAAAGTTTTGTACCTGTTTCTACAACCTTCAATGTATGCATCTATATGCAGACTCTTGCCCAACAAGACATTGAGTTCCACCTTTTGGATGGGAATGTTGTGTCTTTGGACCAATTGCCAAATGGCACTCGTATCAGAAACCGGATTGGGAGTCTCACCGTTCTTGGGATCAGAGATCTGCAGAACCCCTCCTCTCTGGTCAGTCAAAACAATATCAATGTTTAACAGTGATGGGACAAGATCGTGCTAAATCAAACAATCATAGATGAACAAAATAGTTTGCTCTCAATAATTATTTTTAGATTACATTAGTTTTCTTGATAATTGAATTGGCTGGAAAGAACATGGCATGCTATTCCTGAAATGTGTCAATTAGAATATATAACATCATCACAATACACTGAGAATAAAACAATTTAAGAACATGAGGAATACATAAGATAGTGCATTTGTTCTCATCTTGCTTTTACTTGATTAAAAACTGTCTCAGACTGTGTCCACTAGATGGCGCTGTCCATCTACACGTTCCCCGGGAGTGAGCCTCATGGATGCATACTGCGCCTCTCACTCAGGGTGGGAGGGACAAGGGTGGGATTCCAATAACCCTGCAGCATCCTGTTGCACCTGCTCCAGCTCCTCTGAGCAGCCTGTGGTCAGCCAAACCTCCTGCAGCACAGGTCTGATAAGCAAAGATCTGCTTCAGGGCATCAGGGGGAGCCCAGCTTGTCGAGCCACAGAGATATGGTGTATCCTGGGCTTGTTTTGGAGAGGGTCCTATGATAGATCAGGAGATTTTTACTCCAAGCAGCTTAAATGAGACCGTGGATCTCCGGACCTCTGACTTCAGGCAGTGGAGGACAGGGCATGTTGCACTCTCTTTTAGCACGTAAGATGGTAAGACCGTGTCCGTAGTTTTAGATCCATTAACTGCCAGTAAGAAGTCCTGACCCCACACAGAATCAAATTCCTTCTGCATGAGACCAGGGAGAATTCCCATGAAGCTTCATGTGAAACTGAAGATGGAAGTCCTAAATCCAGCCTGTTTATTTCATTATTTTAGTTCATATTTTCTGAAGTCCTGCCAATCTTGTGTCTTGTCCCATCCCTAATATTTAATCATGATTTTCCCAAATGTTCAGTTTTTGAAAGATTAAATGATTACCACTGGTGTCATTTTACCTCTTTAGTCATCACGGTACATCAATGATCGCTTTGTAATCAACTCTGACATGACTTCAAATGGAATCATTCACGTACTTCAAGGTCCTCTGAAGGCCCCGCCTCCTCCTGCAGAGGTAGTATATGATCTAGTCTCAACAGCCCCATTATGATTCTGACACTTTTCCTCCTTCTGTTGGTTCATTAGATGCATGTAGCTCACAAGGCTGGGCTGGGTGTAGGCGTGGTTCTGTTGGTCATTCTTTTGGTGGGAGTTGCCGTAGTTGGTTTGAATTTCTATAAACAAAACACCAAACCATTCAGATTTCACTACTTCAAGGTATTCTTTATTTGGATGTGTATATTAATGAACAGACTGTTGAAGAGATTACGTTAAATATTTAATGACAATCACAGGAGGATGATGCTGATCAAGATAATACTGCTGCAGATGGCTGCCAAAGCATCTCTAACCCCGTTTATGAATCTGAGGCCGAACTGGAGTCGCCTTCAAACACTTCAGAGCCCAAAGTAAGTTCATAAAGACATGTCTTAAAAAAAACAGGTTTGAGAAAAGTCTTGTTTTTTCAGGTTGCTGACCAAAATGGGGAGAGCAATGGCATTTCATTTGACCTCCTTCCAGACAGCTGAAGCTCATGATGTGTCGGCAATATGGACCCATTACCTCAGACAATCCAATATTAGGACAAACTGACTTTTTGTTTAACTGACTAACATAATAGGACTTTGAATCTGCCATATTTCTTTTATCTAAATGTGCTTCTACAGATTATGTACAAACATGGATTAAAATGTTTTTACTTTATATTCATGTAGTAAATACAATGAATGTTAATACATAAAAGATTACCAAAGAGTATTTCTCCCACATGTTCTTCAGATGAGTTGTCCACAGAAAGTTAACAGCAGCTTTTGTTATAGAAAACAAAACACATTGAACATTGAAGAGTTCTTGTATTGGATGCTTCTCTAGTCTCCTGTTGTCTCGGATATCCATGCGGAGAAATGTGGTACTCTAGTGAAGACTGCTGGGTATTCACAGTTGCATTTACTTCTACTCCATGTCACCACTCCGAACAGGAAGTAAGACCCTCGCTTACGGCAGAACAGTGGAGCTCCTGAGTCGCCCTGATGCACAAACACTGGGTATAAACACTTTGGTCTATAATAAATACTGTAGGTCTGTGGGATTACCAGGCAGGATGTAGAAGCTGCAGGATGACAACAAATGTGGGAGTCTTTGATGGTGTCTTGACCCCACTTCTCTCTGCAGGTGGTCTGGTTCACCAGTGTCACCGCAGCATGGTGCAGACGGCTTGGATTCACACCTGCTCACATGCATGAGAAATATTGATAACCACATTCAAACTTGTTGAATTTTTGTGCTCGCATTTTAAAATACTGCATCTTTGCAATTTGCCATTAAAAAGGAACAAGAGATAGGAGAAAGATAAAATATGCAGTTTATCTAAAATTCATGCATGATAGAAATATTGCAAGTAGAAAATCAAGCTACAGTGAATGTGTTTTATAGAATTTAACCTGTAGACCGAGTTGATCCCCAACCAGTGACGACACAGGACCAGCTGGAGTCCAAATCACCATCCTCTTCCTCGTCAGGGACACAGATGGGAGCCACGTTTCTGACTGAACAAAAAAAGCAATGAATGTCTTACCAGTTAAATCTTTGGTCATGTCTCAGTACCAAGTCTTGCAGGAACACTGAGCTCGATGAGTGTCAAGTCAAATCCTGGAGGGAAGCTTCGGTCCTGAGGTAGGTTGATAACTTTATGTATGGGGACACCTCCTGAAGAAGAATACTCAAGATCATGTATTCCCAGAACCACTTGGTCCTCGAGCCTGATGAGCAGAAAGGGTAAAAACAGATAGTTTACCATTTTTGTATTAATTGAAAAATTAAAAGATAATACTTTGAATGTCTCCCCCTACGAGACATGGCAGTGCTGTGCTGTGACGACAAACTTCTCGTGGATGAGGGTCCCGCTGCAGTAATGGCGCCCTCGGTATTGTAGACTGACCTGCCAGGGCCAGTAAGATGGACAGGACTCACTGATGTTCAGAACAGACACAAGATCGTCCTCAAACTGGTGCATCGCGGCAACGAGGGGAACTTTCTCACATGATTTGACATTTTGTTTTCCACATTGGTCTTCTGTAAAATAAAACAAAAACATTCTAAAATTCTAAAACATGTCCAATCATATTCATAAAACAGACCTGTATCTGGAGCTTTATCTGGTGTCCCATTTTCATCATCTGCGGAAACAAAAATGGCTAAACGTGAGCATGAAAAGTCCAATGAATCACATTTAAATAAAATGGTTTTCTGAGCTTTACTTGTGATATCAGTGATCCATGGAACAAAATCCTGTATTTTTGTGTAGACGCCAGGCTTTTTGGAGCGTCCACAGCCAACACCCCAGCTCACAGTCCCTGCGAGCTCATACCTGCTCCCATTGAAGCAGGATAAGGGCCCCCCAGAATCGCCCTGAAATACACAATAAAAATAAAACATGTTGTAGACAGTAAAACCCACTGACAACATTTAATAATAATGAATCTGTTTTATATAGCGCTTTTTTGGACACTCAAAGACACTTCACATGTCATTATTTATTTACTCCAGACAAAGTGGTGATAAACTACTACAGTAGCCACAGCTGCCCTGGGGCACACTGACAGAAGCGAGATAACCAAAATAACCAAATATGCCTCTGACCACCAATTATAAAAGCACACACCAGATTCATTCTAGGCAGGACACAATAAATTGAAAGCACTTAACAGCCACAGCCACCCCCCTCGTACCTGACAGGCGTCCACACCGCCCTCTTCCTTTCCTGCACAGAACATTGTGTTGTGGATTCGACCAGCATAATATTTATTGCACACATCAGTGGGGATGATGGTGACGTTCACTTCCTGTAATTTGTTCATACGAGGTCCATCTGCAAATCAAGGCAGAGACAATCATACCAAGGGCCCTCTCCCTCTCCCTCTACAACCAAGACAGACTGAGGAGCAGAGGGACTGGCACTCTCCCTCTCCCCACTCTCCCTCGTCTCACAAGTCTCACCGAGACAGACTGAGGAGCAAAGGGACTGGCCCTCTCCTC
>JAPMNZ010539068.1:0-10377 GCA_029875035.1 Pomatoschistus microps | reverse complement strand
GTGTTCCTGAGGCCACAGACACAGAGCGGAAGGAGAGGCGTTAATGACATACCGTAACAGGCATAATAATGTAACATATCAAAAATAAATACAGGATATTAAGTTTAAAACAGACAGTTGTGGGAAGGCCATTCCATAAAAATGCGTTTTTGTCTACTTTAGTATTCATGTGTTATTTTATGTATGTTAATTTCATTTTTTTTCTTAAAGGAGACGCAAACAATCGCATCTTTGTACAAACCGGAAAGAGCTCCGCAAAATCAAGTTGACATTACTGAAAGAAAGAAATCCAGCATCCGGACAGTCAGCACAGTTTTGCTCTGGTTTGTTTTTTGTAATCCATGCGTAGTTTCTGTTAAAGGCTGTCACAGTTGGAATAACATCCCAGACTTTAACCAAGAACTTCATACATATAACACTTTTACAAATCAACTGAAAATCTGTCTGAAATCCAACCAACATTGCAATAACTAGACTAGAGCATGAGCGACGTACATTACAAACACGTTTTCTCTTTTCTCTCAATTTGCCATGAGCTTGCTGTCCATATACTGAGGGATTTTATTTATAAAATTTATGTACTGTGATCATTTATATTTCATCTTGTTTTGTTCAGCACTTTGAGTTGCCTTGTGTCTGATTAGTGCTATACAAATAAAGTTGCCTTGCCTTATGTCTCTGTAGGTCAAAAAAAAGGTCTAATTTTTTACGGGATTCAAAGCACACATCTATTCCTGAACCAGCAGTTAAGTGTCTTGCCCAAGGACACTCGACTGCATTCACCAATGGGAGCTGGTTTCTGACCCGCCGACCTGATATACTCTGCTGTCACACTTTGTTAAGATAAAATAAGATAAGATATACTTTATTGATCTCACACAGGAGAAATCTACGTTTTACTAATATATATAAACTTTGATGCCATCTCCACACCTTGCCCCATTTTTTTTTTTTTTTTACAGAAATGTCTATTAATGTGGATTGACTTTATGGGCATGAAAAAAAAAATGATATTAATAAATGTCTATTGTTTGAACAAGTATGGATAAGAACTAAACCTGAACAATGAAACAGAATGATCCTGTCGTCTTTGTGTGTTCGGTGGACACTCGTGGCTCTAGACCAACATGTAATCTTGACTGACCTTAGCAGATAAGCATGGCTGGGTCTGTTTTGAATCTTGATGGAAGAGACTTGATAGACTTAAGTGCTACTTAAAGAATTGTTGGCTGTTAAAAATGATAATGAGACAATTTACTTTGACATTTCATATTTAGAATGTTAAAAAACATCTTAAGAACAAAACATATGGTGAATAATGTTATTGACCTGCACTATGCTACCGTCAGAAGAAGAGGTATATTCTTAAAAAAATAACTTAAAATATTTAAATTAATGGGCAATACTTTTGTTTTAAAAGGCTGAAAACTGCTCTATGCGTGATGTCCAACTGGTATAATTACATCATAATATTTTAGGCCAGAAACAAGAGCTTTTAGACAGCAGGGTTTGTCCCAAAAGGTCTTGTTATTAGCATGAGTGAATCTAAAAACAACTCGGAGGCTGTTAATGATAAAGAACGTGTCTCCTTCTCCGCCACAGACACTTCACCTTTTCTGTCTGAGTGGTGATGAGTTGACAGAATTTTATAATCTCCACTGACTATTTCTTTCATGGTGTGGACTAGTTTTGTTTTTACCCGTTTTTATTTATAATATATATATTTGTTCTCTTGTTGAGTTGTACTTCCTGTCTGTTCTTTTGACTGTTTGCCCCGCCCTGATGTGGTACACCTATGTCTGTATTTAGACCCCGTCCTCTTATTGTCTGACCGTTGTTGTTGTTGATGTCTTATTCCTACTTTTAGAATCTATGTTCTTGTGCCATTTATTGAATTATATTATTTTTGCACTTCTGCTTATGGCTCCTTCCTTGTTTATCCGTGACTATTTCGCCCAGTCTTACCTAGTATCCGGACTTTGTTGACCGCTCCGTGGAGGGTGAAGAAGGCCCAGAGCCCCTGAGAAGAATCCACGCAGAGCAGGCGCCCACGTCCTACCCCGTTGATGGCGTGCTGTACTTCGCCGGTGGAGAGCAAGGTGAAGCTGAGCACGTCTCCGGAGCAGGAGATGGGGATGCCTCGGTGAACAACCCAGTATTCTTTCCGGTCCAGTAGCAGCTCTGGGTCAGCTGGCAGGTCTGCGGCGTGCAAACTGGCCGGGTCACATGACGTCAAACCAAACAGCAGTGCTCCAAAGTACGGCAGCCCTAAGTGACCCACCTCCACGTATATAGTCTCCCCCACGTGAAGGGGTCGCTCACCAAAGACAAGAGTCCGACTGCTGTCCAAGAACTGTATGCACGCGGCCGAGCGGTCAGCTGACAGTATGACGTCAGAGCCACGGGTGGGGTGAAAGTGCAGGTCGTTGTCCAGCGGGGCGGGGAGGCTGAGGCGGCCTGCCCTGGAGGACGAGGGAGCAGAGGAGGTGGAGGTGGAGGAGGGACTGGAGCAGCACGGGATTAGCTGTGTGTAGTTGTTGAGCTGGAGGTCGGCCATCTTGGCGGCGGCGGCCTGGTTGTTCTCCAGCTGGTTGTTGTTGTAGTTGGCAGAGTCATGGCTGCCCTGGGGCAAGTAGGCACTGAGTCTGGCCGCGCTCAGGCAGCTCGGCCCCACACTTTCAGCAAACGTGCTCTCTGTGGCACAAAGTACAAGCATGTTTTTACTCAGGGATGGCCCAGTGATCAACCGTTGATGAGATAATGAGAAAAATATCATGTGCCTTCTTTAAACATCTGGGAGAGTATATTTTTATGGTATTGGCCTTAAAGGTATTTAGAGAGAAGAATTATTCCAGATACAAATGGAATGTGTACAAAAATAATTGGTTATTTCCCCTGTCAATCAATGAGCTTAGCCCTAATCATGCGACCTCATTTGCTGTGAAAGCACATGTCTGGCCACACATCGTGGAGTCTGTTCTTAGTGATGCTGGTTCTTAGTGATTTTGGTGAAAATATAAGAGAAATAGAAGAGCTACAAATGCAAAAGGCAAGAGAGTTGAAAGAAAACTGACCCTGTGGAAAACTAGAAGTGGGACTTCTGGTCAAATCTCCCAAAATACCTTTAAAGGTTATGTCCATATCTTCAATCCTATTGCTTCAAACTTGAAGAGAGATATGAAGATTGACATTGACATATATAAGAGATTTTGTTGTTGTTGATTTAACTAAAACTGGGCAAAAATCACGTGATTATTTTTCTAAGAAAAATAATATTGTAAATGAGTAACATAATAAGTTATAAGATCTCATTTCAGCACACATAAGGCAAACCTTCATTGGGTATTGCCTCCCATTCATTTGAATAGAGGCAAAATATACCACTAGGATTGTAAGTGGTTAATATAAAATAGTCTCAGCAAGCTAAATCCCCATGCACAGTATTGAAGAACCTACATGGTACTTCTAAACTACAATTACTTTTATGTATAGTTTTAACCCTGCATAGGGATGTCCAGATAAGGGCCGCGAGACAGTGATGTCTGGACCACAGAGCCTCCGATTATTATGCACTCTCGCTCATCCAGGAGAGTGAATACAATCTATCTCTGATCCAGTCCCATATTGATCGATAATACTTTATAGAAAACTGTCATGTTTGAATTCTTGATTTGTGATACAAAGAGCACATTCATATATACTGTATATGTGTAAAAGTTAAATTAAGATAAGCATCTTTGAAAGCAGAATGTATTTGACTTATTCAAGTCATCATTGTGTAGTAGTGATTTTTTTTTTTTTAAGTGAACCTAGACTATAAAGCACTGAGATTTAGAGCAGTGGTCCCTTTTGGACCCATGATACATTCCTGTATTACTATTTCTAGTGATGCTGGAACAGCCCAGTGCACTGGCCCCTCACCCAAAGCTCTAGGGATCTGCTGCCCTGACCAAACATGGTCAAAGCTCCTGTCAAACAGAGGATAAACACTGGTGATGAGCATGAGAGCCCTCCTCCGGTGAAATATTGGCTCAAGTGACGATAAGAATAATAAAACACTAAGATAAATGATGTGGGTGACTTTGATCAGATCACATCTCATACTTATTTAGGCACTGTAAAACTATTCTCTGCACATGTTTAATAGTGATATGGCTGGTGTTGCCGGTAGTAAAAAGTTCACAGCTGTTCTGTAAAGTCTTACTCTAATGCGTTAGCTGCTACATAAAGAAGTTCCATGCAAGTTGTCAGTCCTATTCATACCTACAGCACATGACACAATAGCACCATTTTTCATGTTAATCCCAGATAAAACCAATCATTCTTACCGAGCAGTGTGACCTCCTGAGTGATGCCATAAATGTCTATGATAGCCCAGAGTGGACAGCCGATGCTGAGGCCACAGTGGAACAGGATTGGCTCTCCTTCATTGATGCAGTAGAAAACACGGCCGTGGCGATCGGCCCAGAATGACAGCACATTGTCTTTTAAAGCCAGTCTTTCAGGCAGAGCTTTTGCCCAGAAACCTGGCCGGGTCACAAGGTCTGGACAAGCGTACTTGGGGATTTCTGTAGAGACAAGTTCATTTGGGTCGAGGCTGGTGAAACCGAATCTGAGCGCTCCACTCCAACCTGTGTGCACGCCAGTCAGGCGAAGGCGCACCTGAAACAAAATAAACAAATCAGGCAAACAATAAACCCACAAGTGTCCTTCGCCTCATGTGTGATGTTAAGTTTTATAGCACCGAGATCATTCTATCTATTAATCCTCGAAAAATCTTGAAAAAAAAATCTTGTTCTATGTACATATTCTGAACTCATATACTGATTTTTTCTCCTGTAATTCTCCTGTAACGAACGATTAAACATTATTTTATCTTGATATAGATACTGTTTCTTATATAGTTGTTCCAAGCTTCTGAGTGTCAGTCAAGATAAACGTAGACTGATGTAATAAAAAGAGACAGTAGATAGATATGTAAATGAAGAGTTTGGAGGTTTGTTGTTGCGGATTTATGAACGGTGACACATACCTTCTCATAGAGCCGGACCGGTCTGTGGCTGAACGTGATGCCGTTGCAGAAGCTGTTTTTACGCGTGGCTCGTCGGAGTTGCCCATCCAGCCTAATGTTTTTCCCTTTGGTGTGAGGATGAAACCGTGGCGACTCCAGATTAAGGTTGACTGGGGGAGCTGAAGTCCTTCTCTCTACGCCATTGTTGGGCAGGCTGTAATACTGACGATTGGCCACTGGGCGGGGTTGCAATGTTGTGTCTGCACAAAGAATAAAAATCAAATAATTTTACAACGATACACTAAGATGAGTAACACTGCTTTCATTGGCCGACTGAAATAATGGAATGCATTGTGTGGCATGTACAAACTAGGTCTGTTTTTATAACTGAAGACAAGGTCAAAATAGCAGCATGGTGGTGCCAGCTGTTGGAAAGACAGCAAACCTATTGACACACTATAACTTGCTTGAAAGTGGTGCATGACAGTTGGTTAAGAGGGCAGGGGCCAGTTATGTAGAAGAGGAGCCCAGAGTCCGAGACACTTCCTTTCTCACAGTGACAGTGAACAGACATCCAACAAATGTAAACTCCGATTCTGCCTTGGCCGCTTCCGTAATGTAGACGCACTTTGACAATCTTCACCAAATGACTCAGTTGTTGTACTTGTCTTTGTAGTAGATTTCTGCCGCTAAAATCTGGAACAGTATTCCAGAAAATGTGAGAGCGGTGTCTACTCTGGCGTCGTTCAAATCCAGGTTAAAGACAGTTCTGTTCGCCTGTGCATACAACTGAAGGATTTTAACTCCATCTATAACACACAGTGGTTATAGATACTGTAGACAGATAGTAGATACTTTATTGATCCCCAAAAACAGCAGCAGAGGTGGAGTAGCCTCTGGGTGGAGCAAGACAGGTCACAGCAGCATAAGTGGAGTAGCTGCTGGGTGGAGTAGGACGGGTCACAGCAACAGAGGTGGAGTAGCCGCTGGGTGGAGCAGGACAGGTCACAAGGTGGAGTAGCCGCTTAGTTCGGAGTAGCCGCTTAGTTCGTTGTATTATTTTTTCAAATCCCTTGTGTGATTTTAATGTTCCAATGTTTTTAATTACCTGTGATTTTGAATTGTGTTTGATAGTGGTGATATTTGTTTTATCTTGTAATTTGTGCCTTCTGTGATTGTGACTGTGAAGCGCTTTGTGTTGCCTTGTGTATAAAAGGCTCTATACAAATAAAAATTGATTGATTGATGGATTTGTAGTAGCGTTTTCATATCAAGATGATCATACAGTGGCATGGCCTGAAGGTTCTGGCTTCAATTCCTCCTCCAGACCTTTCTGCGCAGAGTTTGCATGTTTCCCTGTGTCTGTGTAGGGTTTCCTCCAGGTGCTCCGGTAGAATAGGTGAGGGTTAAATCAGTGTGTGTATTTTTTTGAGCGACTACAGATGGAAATGAGCTACAAAAATCTACAACCTGGTGTATTTACCACTATACTGCTGCACATTAATACACACTGTCCCATTCAAATAAGCCAATAAATACAAATACATAATAATAAAGGTAAATGCATATAATTATGTTTCACTTGAGTACGTCTCTTGTGTATAGCATTATTCACACACGCACGTGCACACTACCCCAGTCGGCCTCCAGCATAAACACACGTTCAATAGCCCTTTTCATCCAACAGTTATCTTCATGAGCAGACTTTGAGTAAATGTCATTATAAAACCCTAATCGCAGACATATCTTCAAAGATGGCAATTCTCGGGAATAAGATGAACTTATGAGTATTCGGTCTATCTGCCGCGTTGATTTCTAGCCTCTGTGTTAACTCCTATATACAAAAGAGGTGGTTTTATAGCATTGCCTGCCAGTGGTCCAAACATAACGAAACTATGTGAATATTGTGGTTTTGATTTGGGCTTAAATGTATGTTGGTACAGGCGAAGACGTCAACTGTTCTACGGTACATTTCCCCAAAAACACATTATCGCTGATTATATTCTAAACTACGAAGCAGACATCTGTAAGATCTCAAATAACGTGGCCCCCAACATGGTCGTGGGGAATATAGCTTTTGAGAAGAGCGAACGCTATGAAAAGAACGGCACAGTTGGAAGTCCCTTGATGTTATAAGATGTGGCTCAATGTCAAGAGTGCTAACTATGCAGAGACAGTTTCCAAATCACGGGCCACGGGTTGGATTCGAGCATGTTTGTTTCGAGTAGTGGGATGGAGGTGTGTGGTCGGAGAGTGTTTGGGCCTTTGTCTTGTCTGCTCCGCCCAGCCTCTTTATTGTGTGTTTTGGTTTTAGTTTGTATAACGTTTTAAATAAATGTGTACTTCTTCTTTATTGCATTTGATGTGTTCATAAAATACTATATACCCCAGTCATGTGAAGAACCAGAAAGGGTGCATATGACGTGCTGAGAGATAAAAAGAAGAAGAAAACTAGATATCTAAGACCAAGACAAACACTGAGCCTGTATGCATGGGTTGTGTGATGTTCCAAAACAGACAGCTAGTTTTTCAAGTTAAAAGAAAGATTTCCCCATAAATCACATTTACAGTCACAGTCTCCATATCTGGCATCCGAACAATGAGAGTGGTGTGATCTCTTTGTATTGGTGCGTGCCAGAATGAAAGAGGAAGCTGTTTCAAATACAATCATAAGACTCCACAAGACTTGTTTTAGGACCACGGGTCATTGGTGAGGGACGGATTCGAACCCAAGATATTCTTTATCTATTTCTCGTATCACATCAGTTATTCCCTGGCCTCTTTAAGTGCAGACTTGTTTAATGCCAATGGCTGTGTGCTATAACAGTAAGTCTGCAATGAATGGGATTTGACGTATCTGGCCATCGTGAAAGCTTGCCAAACCTTTTCTATTTCATGTTTTCCCTCTTTTTGAAGTTGGGCTTATTCCTTTGATTCCTCTATTAGTTGTTTATCTCTTGAAAGCCCAGAGCCTATGGGATTTTTTATACATTTGACCAGAACACAGCTCAAGTGATACCAAGTGAGAACAAATGCATAACCTAAAACCTCTTCTCAGCATGTGTAGGTCTATGTAAAGTTAAAAAACTATTAATTGACTAATAAATTACAATTTCAATATCGATTAGTTGTGATTAATCAAGAAATAAGCCTCACATGATCACATTATAGGATGCAGTTGGACACCATTGCTTTCAGAAAGACCCCACTGTAGGGCAGATCATCTTGTTAATTGAAACCATATCCAATTGGACTATGGTCTGAGCTGCCAGTACTTATACTCCTCCATGACTAACAGTTCTTTGTCCAAACCCTACGTCAGCTGGCTCTGGTGGCAGGAACCACATCATTCACCTTGTGGATTCCCCCAGCGGCTCTCCAGTGTGAGTGGGTGTGCAACTCAGTGAAATGCAAGTGATGTAGACGCACTAATTATCAGATTATGTGTTAAATAAAGAGAAATTGAATTAGGAATAGTAGCTGGCAATACATGATTCTGCAAGACACATGGGACATTGTACTGTAAAGATGTTATTGTTAGATGGCACTAAAAATATCAGTGCCAGAAGGCTGTGTACATAAACTGCGTTGTCTACATTCTTTACAAGTTGCAGACAGAAGTGTGCTCTCTGGCTATGAAGAGACACATTATACCAACATTATCCAGGCTATAATGACCAAATATCTTAATCTTTGGGCCTCTGCTAATGCAACACACAACCATCACCACACATGCAGACAACCAACGAATGGCTTGACCGCACAAATAACCAATGCATTTTTGCAAACTTCTACATTTCAGCGTACTTGGTGGAGCGCAGTGTATAGACGTGCTCGTATCTTTGGGATTTCTCTGCTGCGCGTTTGTGGTTTTGCGCGCACGGTGAGGAGCGATGAATGCGTGCCATGTGCAGCCTATCATTTTCCGTTCCATAAAAGACATACCGTTCACGTGTCGATTTCAAACAGAGCAAAGGTCCAAAAACGACCAACATCTCTCACCTATTAATGGCTTTGGTGTCGCGTTCCCCATGATTTCCACAATTTCGTTGCACCGATGGGCAACTTATATCCGATAGACGCGTCCTTGCTTCCATCCATGTATCTCCGACAGGCTGCGGGGCATGTGTGAGCTCATCTCCCGGGTTCCGAGCTCCGAGATGGACGCGCTCGTCTTTAATGTCAAGCCCCAAACCCAAAGCGACAAGAGGACACCTCCAACTGGCGCACAGCTACCCCTCCTTTCCCCCAGCAGGCTCCCCCGCTATACACGCCTTTAAAGACACAGAGGGGCCCCTGACGCGCTCAGCCACAATCTCATCATGTCTGAAGCCTCGATTCAGATTCAGATGATGATGATGATGTTGTCAGGGCTGGAGCTGAGGTGAGGCGAGAGGGCTGTGTGTGCTGCTGCAGACCCGCGGCAGACTGAGGCACCACACAGTATCACATACAAGCACGTGTGTGTAGTTCATTTGCTATACATGGTTTAGATTTTTACTCACGATTTATTTTTTTTAAATGTATTATTTATGATTTTGTGTTTATAATGTATTATTTATGATTTATAATGTATGATTCAGTATTTATGCTTTATTGTTTATTACATACCATTTATATTATTCTACTGTGACTCTAACTGTTAATGTGTTAAATGTGTACTTAGTGTGTACTTGCATATAGTAGAAATGTAAAGGACATTTTCGTTTTTTATGAAAAAAATAAATAAATCTTATACCTCTCTTTTTCTCTTATAACTTGTTTGCACCATGAGCCAAAGCAAATTCCCAGTTTGTCACTTCCTGTTGCTTACAATGGCAAAAAAAGTTCTGATTCTGATAAGATTTTCCTGCTTAAACGTCCTGATATTTTGATAATGGCCTCTCTCACACATTCACACAATTCAATTTTAATAAGCGTCTTTGAGTGTCCAAAAAAGTGCTCTATAAGTTTGATGAATTGTTATTTTCAAAACAGTCGACACATATAGCGCAGTGGTTTGCACTTGTGCTATACAGTAATAAGTGCTATACAGTAATGGCGTTTGCATTTTATCCTTGTGTATGCGTAAGTTTCCTCCGGGTGCTCCAGTTTGGCCTCTCGCTTCTGTCATCACTGTGTGTGGAGTGAATAGAAAAAAACGACATCAAAATTGTCAAAGCGCTTTGTGTGACCTTGGTCTATGAAATATGCTATACATACTAACTTACTAACAGTCTTCCTGAAAATGTGAGACAAAGTCAAAAATCCAGTGTGAAAAACTTTCTCTTTAGCTGCAAACAACTGAAGGACTTTATCTTTTTTATGCACTGTGATTATTCTTGATCTTTTGCCTTGTATGGTTGTTTCTTTTTTGTCTTGTTATA
>JAPMNZ010527195.1:0-10442 GCA_029875035.1 Pomatoschistus microps | reverse complement strand
ATATATATATATATATATATATTTATTTATTTTTTAAAAGGAAGAATATTGATTTATCATCACATAAAAAAGAAACACATTTATCTAAAAATGTAAACCCTGCAAAAACATGACAAATTATGAGGTAATAATTGCTTGAAAATCGAGTGGCTTTTGTCTTAATTTGAGTACATTCTGACCGCCTTAAAACAAGATGGGCCAATGGGTCAAAGCCATTTTATCTTATTTCAAGAATTGTTGCTTTATTTTCTCATTTCTCAAAAAAAAAAAAAAATGGCAAGTTTTAAAAGTAAAAATGTGCTCAAATTAAGATGCACTTTGCCAAATTTGATACATTTTTGGTTTGTTTTTCATTACATTTTGCAGTGTATACTCTCACATAATGTCTGTTTGAATGGTTAAGAACTTTTAATTATGTACTTTAATATTTACGGTTAATCTGATGGGATGCAGATGTCAAGATCAAAATAAAGCATGAAAAGTATTACCTGACCGTTAACCAACTCAATGAACCAGGTTCGGTTGTAGACATCATCAGTTTGACAAGCTGCGGTCCCACACAGCTGATCACTCACTCCAGAGTCCTCTTCTGAGAACACCACAAACTTGTCTGTTTCTTCAATCAATTTTTGGAGCATTGATGTTCCTATGAGGAAAATAATGCTCATTAGAAAATGAAAGTAGTTCTGGTGTACGACAAAAACATTTATAGCTCACCTTCATGTTTCTCTGCTCGACTGAGAGTGCCACTGGGCAGGGGTGTGGAGGGAGCAGTTGTTGGAGAGTAGTTGGAAGGTGAGCGTTTAAGCTTCTTTGCCTGAGTTTGAGTGTCGATCTTGAGTCCCTTCAATGCTTCAGTGGAAAGGTTCCTCTTCAACACAGAAGCCTTTTTGTAGCCGTCATAAAGAGCAAAAGCAATGTTCCGGTTTGTCGTGGTCCAGGATGCACGCAGATCCACAAGTCGAAGTTTATGAGTGTAGGAAGCATTGCTTTCATCTTTTGTGATCACCTCCTGCGCAGTGCATACCGTTACAACAGGAACTAGAACCCTTTTATTGTATGGATGTATACCAATTACCTCCTCCATTCGGTTGCTTTGCCGCTGATAGTTCAGAGAGGACAAACTGAGGAGGTGGGTTTTCTTGACTTGGGCGTTGATTTGGTGATCTGCGGTCTCATCCCACGTGGAAGCCATCAGGTGGACCGTCACCTGGGACAGCTCACTCACCATTTGAGTCACGTTCCACTCAGAGATCAGCCTCCTCATCACAGTCCCAGCTAATGGACACACAATTCTTCTGGTTCTTAACCTGAACATGCAGAAGTAATGGAGAATATAGAAACTCATAGTTTACCCTGTGGAATAAGTCGCTGAGCCCCTCGAGTGAACACATGACCTTTGCTGCACTCCACTTGGATTCCTCTCTGTTGAGCAAAGGACGCCCAGTACAGCACCTGAAGGGAAACTCATATGTGAGGGATGTACAGTATAATACACACCTAGTCTGTTGACATACAATCATTTGCACTGACCTGTAACTGGGGAAAAGCAGCGGTGTAAGACATCTGTTTGTAATGCTGACCCAGCTTCTTGCGAACAGGTTTGAGGCTCTGGAAGAGTTTTCCTCTGCATATTGGCCGAGAAACATTGGTCCAAGTGGCCCAAAAATTTTGCATCCACCGCAATGTGCTGCTGAACAGTAGGATTTCAGGTTTGGCAGGCTCTGAAAGACATCACATTTGTTACTTTTTCATTGCTGAATTATTTTTCAATAATCTATCAAAGATCAACACACCTGAGCCCTGATTGAGGTCCATGGTGATGGAGAGATTAAGGTTTTCTGAGCGAAATGCTCTGTAGGAGTCGTGCGGTTGTCCTGAAGTCACATCTGCGATGCTGTCGGCACAGCACAGCGTCACGCTGTGATGATCGTGGGGGTTTCCATGACACAGCCATTGAAGGTCAAGAGTCATACACAAGTTAGGCAAGTGTAGAAAGCAGACATCGTCATACCTGGACACACAAAAAC
Organism: Pomatoschistus microps; assembly: GCA_029875035.1. Lineage (NCBI taxonomy): Eukaryota > Metazoa > Chordata > Actinopteri > Gobiiformes > Gobiidae > Pomatoschistus > Pomatoschistus microps. Next base: position 8,412 of record JAPMNZ010527195.1, on the reverse strand, counting down.
ATAAACTCTATTACAATTTTCCTATGATAGGGAGTCACTTTTTAATGTGCCGTCTTTACTTTGAGGCGGTGCGAACATTCACATCCAAGATGCCCTTAAAAACAAATTGCCCAGGATTCCAGTCAAAGTTGAGCTTAGACCACTCCCAGTGCAAGTTTTCTGTAGTGTTGTAAGGGTCCTATTATATAAAAAAATGCACGTATTAGGCCATACAACATATTCAAAAAGTGTTTTCCGAGTATTAGTTTACTTCTGTAGCAAGTTGATGGAGATTGGCCTGGTCAATGTCCATTGTCCAGTGACCATGTAGAAGAAGTCGACTTTTGTCCCACCAGGCAAGAAGAGGAGAGGGATCAGCTGTTGGTTTGGTGAGCAAATCAACAGACTGACCAATTAGTGTCCACGCCGGATCCCAACAAGGTCCCCAGACAATAGTGTATTGGGAAATTGTTGCTGAATTAAGAAAAAATTGGCACAAAATTGTTTACAACAAATTCAACAGTATTCGAGTCTATTCAAAAAATGTGTTAAACATATAGTCTCTACTTACATTTAAAGTCATAGTAGAACTTCAGAGGTGGAATATTCCTGTGCACGGTCACATCTCCCCATGGTGCGCCAAGTGGGACAATCTCTTTGCGGTGACCTCTAACCAACCCGTCTTGTTCTGTCCCGACAAGACGACCTGACAACTGCCAGTCACGGATTTCAAACAAGTATCGCGGGTAGTCCCGAATTCTTACTGTAAATGCATTCAAAAGTCAAACCACCATAAAGCAAAAACATATGTAAAAAACATTGAGTTGAACAGACCCAGAAATGCTGCAAGTTTGAATTTGACGGCGCGACACCACTGCACCACCAGGGGGAGTCCTTCTCTTGGGAAGGGGCTTATACAGTCGATGTCCCTGAGCTGCTCTCTCACCCTCTCTGGTCCATGGAGAGACTCATCAGCAAGAACTACCAACTCTACATCCGACACAGTCCACGTCAACAGGGACTTTCTCATCGGGGTGTTGGCGTAGAGACGACGAGAGCGTTGGATGTAGATCTCAATGTGCTTCCTCTCTAATGAACTGTACAGCTCCTCTATTTTTCTAGCGGGCAGAAGTTCACCATGTTGCTTACGGAGATCAGCAACTTTCTTGTCGAGTAACTGCAGACGCTTGGCACTTTCTTTACTTTCATCTTTCATCAATTCATAGTTGTCACGCAGCTTAATCTCAAAGACATCATCTAGGAAGACGAATGAAAACTGACTGATTTTAAACACAAGATCTGGAGGCAACTGCTGAACATCTGTGGTTTGCCTTTGGGACAGATGCAGTGTTTTTAACCATTTCTGAACGCTAATGGCCATGTCAAAGGTGTTGGAGAAGTTGTACTGATAAGGGAACTCTATGGCCAACGAGGGGCATGTCAGGATCCAAACACAGTTGCGAGGCGTTGTCAGGAAGGAAAAGGCGTCTCTGTGCAGCTGCATTTCTGTTACGTCTGTGTGCGCCTCAACATCAAGGGATTTAAAGGTGACGATGTTGTTTCCGTCAAAGTTCCAAATAAGAGATGGGAACTGTAGATGCATGAAACCAGCATGCTTGGAAACTAAAATGGCATCAGCGTAGAGCATAATGTAGTTTTCTTCACTCACATGGGCTGTGACACGTGTAAGGCCAAGCTCAAGACGCACAGTGAGACTTTTGCTTTGGTCTGAACCGCTGCCAGATGCCTTCTGGGAAGTCTCCTTTTGGGTTCTACAAAGCATAAGCCAACATGCTTGTGCCTCGATAATGTGCTGATATAAAACCATGTGATCCGAAGGTGCCCATTCTAGACTGAGCTCTCCCGGACATTGGACCTAAAAGATTTGTGTTAAAAGATTAGGGATCATTTCAACATCACTGATAATATCAATGTATTATCATTTTACCTGAAATGTGTGAATGGTGATGTGGTAACAAAAATCTATAGTGGCCAGTTTAAAAATAGGATTCGGAGTCTCAGCAGCAGAGCAACACATCTCCATGTTTTCCTTCACCATCTTGATGATCGACAGAGCTGCTCCTTGTAGTGTGATGTTACAACTTTCAGCAGAGCTCATAATATTTATGGTGTCCATCCGCAAAGACACAGCTCCTTAGACCAGAGAAAAATGTTAAAATCCAACAGCATTGGTTTCAAAATGTACTAAACATACCGGCAAGGTTAGAGAGTGTGAACACATTGACATCTTCCAGACAGAGATCCAATTTAAAGAAAAAGTTTAGATGTGACTGAAAGGGTGGTTGGACCTGTGAATCATCAGGGCCAAGTGCTGAAGAAACCTCTGAGAGCTGCGGTTCTTTTACAGGAGGGACAAGCAGCAACAGAAGCCGTGACAGACACAGGGCGCAGGTCTCAGATAGCTCCAGCTGCAGCCCTTTTAGACTCGCCTCCAGGTTCAGACGAGGCAGCTGATCACAAACATCAAAGTGGGGGCGATTTAAACTGCCCTAGAAGAACAAGAAGACACAATATTTACATTTACTTTTTCATTATAGGATCGTCACAGACTACGGTCATGCCTTTACCTTTAGGTTTAAGGAGTCTAGAATCAGGGCTTCTCCCCAAACATGTTTACCAGGTGGGTGTGGAGCCTGTTGAATGTGGGAGCCTTGGCCCACTCTCCACCAGAAGCTGTCCAGGACAAGAGAGGCGCGCTGGTGCACATACTGCAGCTCTGGTGACTCGTGTTCCATTTTCATGTCTGGAAGATGCTTTAATTCTGAAACACAGGTCATTCAAGATCACAACAAATTAAATCACTGTAGTGTAGTGTTTCATTCAGGCATATTTAACAACTGCAAGCTATCAAGTCGTTTTTTTATGGAATAATTCAAAGGAAAGATTAGCCAAATTGCCCAGCCCAATTTCACAACCACCAAGACTCATTAGATCAGTTAATTTTGTTTCCCCTAGTACCACCACATAAACTAGTAAATGGGAACGACTAATAACTATTCCTGATGTCTTAAACCAGCTCTAAAAAGGACAGTAACATTTAACATGAAACTGAAGACCTTTTAGGACTTAACAACATTAACTCCCATTCTGATTGTTTGTATAAAACCTTAACTACAAATCATTGTACATAATTAAGGTGACATTACCAGCATTCACAGACAGGAATCCAAGTGCAAATGGTGTGGTGTCTCCTAGCTGCACAGAGACATTTACGTTCGTCACAGTCGATGTGAGCATTACGGGGGCGTCCAGGTGAGGGAAACACCTGAGGAGGAGGTTGGGGAAATAAACAAAGGGGCTACACAAAACAACGTAATAAAACTTAAGAAAAAAAGTACTCAGGCACATCAGTAGGCAATAGAAAGGGCAAGTATACACAATTATCATAGATGCGCAGTAAGAGTACTTGCCTTTTTCTATGTGCTGTTTTTCTGTGCAATACTTTCTCCCAGGAAAACAGATTCAGCCAATGTGAAAACTCCTGATGGCGATAGTGTATAATGCATGTGTTGACAGTGAATGTGCAGGAAATGTCCATAGATGAAACCTTAAAACAAGAAGCCAGTTAAACTCTTGGTCTTAATTTAGAAAGTGATTGGTAAAACAGCTTACTCACTTGCAATGCCGTCTTCAATGTGTTCAGACAAACAATCCTTTGTCTACTTTGGGAAAGAAGAAGTCCATCTGTCAAGAAAGAAACCATCTGCATGACTAATTTGTTTTTTAGTTAATATAATATGGGGTATGTAAGATGTGTGCAAAAATAATTAGCACCCACTAACATGTGAGCAAACCGATTTATGATGCATCGTTCAGATAGAACTAAAACATATAAGCCGATTATTGCCCAGATTTTGTATATTGCTCAAAATGCTTTATAACAAACCTTCTAGTAAGACTTGGACATGACTTTGGGGGAAGCTCAGCTCAGGTGTGAAACTTTTGAGTGGATGCTGTTCATTGTCTCGTCCATAGCAAAGTTTCAAAGACTTTAATGTCCAGTTCAAGTGCCTGAGAAAAAGAGTAATTCAATTAACATTGCAGGCGCACAATGCAGCCAATTAAGTATTTGAAGTGGTCATCAAACAAAATAATTGATGCAATATTAGCTGCCATTTGAAACGTTTTTCTTTTACATGTTAAATACAATCATTCAAACCTTTTTGTCATGAATAAATGTCAACAATAATTTAGCAAAAGGTATCTCACCGTTTCTGGCTATGCATGGACAGAGTTACATTTGTATTATCAAATTCCACATTGACTTTCTCAGGAATGAGCCGATGGAACTGTTCCACATCTTCCGTTTGGAAAAAGTTGTTGTCGTAGTCGACTGACAAATAAAGAAAAGAATGCTCAATACTACATTTATTTTCTAATTCCCATGGGATGAGTGACTGACTTACGAGAGTTTGTTGAGGAAATGGATTTGGTAGAAGGAAGTACAAGTTGACTAAGGAAAAGTCCTTCATGTAGCTCTCCTATAAGTGTCCTCACACAGAGCGATACACAGCCTGGCTTTAGATCAGGCAGACTCACATCACCCGACAACAGCAGGCTCAAAGCAACCTCAGCCAAACATATGTCCTACAGAGGGAGAAGAAAATACAAACCATTTCATGTTGATAACACTCAATAGAATTAACAAAAATTAATCTTACCAACTCGCTACTTTTGAGAACTTTACTGCTTAGTTGTCCCACAGAAAAATCCCATGACAATCTTGGACAGGACACAAACAATATGATTTTTAATTTTTTTTCCCAAATCAAAAAAATATGGCTCACTTACTTTTTGCTTTGATGGTCTAGTAATAAGGTTATGCCAGTGATTGTCATATGCCATAGAGACTCTGACAGTGCAAGATTCAGGACCATAACATTGATTGAGCTGATGTGGAATGATAGCAGCTGAATTGTTTTTAAAAAGAAGTACAAAAAATAGGACTTAAATTGGTGAAACATAAAATTAACATTGATCAAAAGGACACATACTTGTGAGAAAAAGCCGAGTAAAGTGGGGTTGACTGATACTTCCCCAGATTTGTTTCCATCACTATTATTCAGCACGAACGTCAGAGATGAGTGCAAGTCAAATCGGATCCGTGTTTCACCAATACATAAACCCAAGTATCTCCTGTGAAAACGTATGACATATGACTGTTAAATGGGACAATAGAATAAGCGGCCTATGGTTAGAGCAGCCAGGCAACAACCAACAATTATTTTAGTTGTCGAGTATCTATTTACTTATATATGACTAGTTCTAAACTATTGTATTTATAAACGTATGCTTATAGTATCTTTATATAATATATACCAAAATGTGATGATTGAATGCTTTTAAGGAGAGAAGTGTATTTGTATTGATAAATAAAGGAAAAGGTTGTGCTTTATGGTGTTTTTACAAATTCTGATCATTGAAATACAAATTGCTCTATTAGTCAACTAATCACGGATAATTCATTACTAATTTCTGCCTTATATGTAGTCTACTTACGGCAATCCTGGGTTGAAGAATTGACTTGATATCCATATTCTGTCGATTTCCTGTCACACATACAAATCCTTAATTTAACTCTTCCAGAAAGAGCTTTATATTGTGAAATGGGCTTAAGAGGTATATAATATATTTGATATATATAAGAGTGCTTACCAAAGTATGCTGAGGGTGGAACTGAATGACAATTCCATTTATAGAAAACAGGCCAAATGAGTTGATCTTTAACTCGGCATTAAATACAGTTCTAAAATATTTTACAGCCAACCTACATAGAAGCCACCTGCAAACAGGAAATATTTGCTTTAGATCATTTTAAGCACAAAAGTAAAATGAAGATCTGTACCTGATCACAACCCATAAGAGGAAGATACCACACAGAAATAAAAGAGGTAAAGTTGTTAGCAGAAGAGACATCATGTGCAGGATAAGGTGGTCATGCTCCTCTATCTTCTACCAGCTGCTGTCACACTGAAGGCTGCTGCTGAAAACAAGCCCACTTTAGAACAAGCCACTTGTCAATAAAAAGTTCTAACAACAACACTGGCAATTCATTTCTCATTTAAAAGCAATGTTATTTTAAATACATCCGACATAAAATAACAAGACACTAAAGTTGCATTTATGGAAGAAAACAAGGCTAGCAGAACAGTTAGCAACACGGAAAAAGCAACATAATTTCCCGAATGTAGTCGCGTAACATGTTGACAATCAAACAAATGCTCGTCTGTGTGAACAGCGGTTCAACCCCATCAGTTTCGCACATTAAATGGTTAAAACATTTGCAAACGCGTCACCCTAGAACCTGAAGCCACTCTATGTTGGCAACTGTATGCTAATGCTAATGCTAATGACCAAGCCCAGCTAGCACAACTGCATTGATACATTTCTCTGATACTCCTTGTGTCAAATTGTATGGTTATAAACGCAGCTGAAATGAACCCACCTGGGACGTCAAAAAACATCACTTTTCTCACTGAACAAGACTCATATGACAGTTTAAGAAGTCTGCAGAGCTTCTGCGCTTCCTCTGCTGTGGCACCTCCTCTCTTTAGCTCCCGTCTACAACGGTGCATCAGAGTGTGACAGAATAGTGCTCTCTCCAATTAGGATTGAAATGATTACACATTGCCCAAACACACACTTGTTAAAACAATGAAAGTTTATTTAACCATGGCCATATAATTATATTAGGAAATAATAACATAATAATACACCATTTGTCAGCATTTACATTCGAGAAGATAAGCAGAAATTATGTCAGTTGTAATACCTTTCCAGCCTGGTGAAAAGATCTAATAACAGGTATACAAAAATACTTTAGTGCAAGATTGTTGATGCAGCGTTTTCTCAAGCTGTAGCCTTCTGCCTGTTATGTTTGGCAAACCACTCTTCACTTTTGTCCGCAGACATGGCCTATGCAAGAAAAATGGCATTAAGAAATATGTATTAAATATCTAGCATATGAGAATGAAACAAGTTGTTCTTACTGTATTAAGTAATTCATTTCCTTGAGGATCCACCATAGACAGTTCCCTAAAAGCTTCATCTCCAACAAAGCAAATCTCATGGTTATCCTGTTGAGAAATGAATAATCCATACTATTTTCCTTTTAAAATGACATTGATGACATTTTAATACATTTTATATTACGTACCGGATCAGACAAAATAACTACTTCCACTGTGGCTTTTCCAGGTGTGTCAAGACTGACCAAAGGTGTAAGGATCTTTTGATTTTCTTTTTTCATCAGAGCTTCGAGGTCTGGCAGCTAAGTAGGTTTACAGAGCATACACATACAATTAAAATGTTTTGACATGGTAATAGTAGTATTATTGTTGTTTCTTTTACCTGATTTCTTGGGCAAGAAAAGGCAACTCTTCCAAATGCTGTTCCGTGATCTACAGGACCACTGATATCATGAAGCTCCAGCTTACACTAACAAAAAAACAAGAATTATAGTAACGTACATACATTTAAGGACATTAAATAATTATGTGCTCATCAAATTTCCCCACTTACTTGTGTATTTGCATATCCCATTAAAGTGGTTTTCTTCTGTTCATTTCTATCCATAACAGTCATTCCCAGAAGTGTAGACCAATAGTGGATAGATTTCTGCAGATCCGACACAGCCAGACAAACCTTCTGAACTGGATCTTAAAAGTAAAAATGAGTATCATTATCAATATAAATATATATATATGTTCAATCATGAGTCACCGACCACCAAGAGGTTGATCTTTATCAACCAGATAGAAAGGATAACCTCCTGGAGCATGGGTCAGATAAAGATCGTCTTCCAACTTGGTCAGAGGCCAACACAGATCTTTAGCATTGCTGACAGCTTTACTTGACTGTATAGTAAGTCCCTGTAATTTGTAACAAAAATATAATGTCAGACTTTATTGGAGACAAGATAAAGTGAGTGTCTTACCATAAAATCATTGCCAAGTCGGTATTCTCCTACTCCATAATTGTAGGTCAGTTCAGCAACAAAATGTTCATCTTCTGGTCCAAAGCCAACCATTGTCTTACTCCACTTTCCATCATATGGGCTGCATAAATGTATTGTTTTCACAGCTCATTGACATTCCTTTTGCACAAAGAACAAAGTCCAGCAGAAGGACAGTTTATATACGTACCCATTACATGTGGCTTTGCAGCCTTCTTCAAACTCTTCATGCCTGAGGATCTGTTATACCGTACATTGTGATTAGAGAAACAAGAATTAGCAGAGTAAACATGTACAGTAGCCTCATGCTAGCATTTAGTTGTCATAATTTCTGTTTGCCAAGTTAATAGCTACCTTCATTCCAAGAACATCTCGATAAAAAGTGGCTGTTTTGGTCCTGTCGCCAACTTTGAAAACAAAATGTAAAGCTCTTCTCAAAGCCATGTCTGACTGCTGCT
>JAPMNZ010520801.1:0-10833 GCA_029875035.1 Pomatoschistus microps | reverse complement strand
AAAAAGTGATCGCGGTAAAACCCGGAAGTGGTTGCGAAAGTATTCGGCCCCCTCGGAAGGCACTGTATTATCATGAATCGAACATTATAGCACCCCAAAAACTTTTTTTGGTGCTTTTATGCTTGGCTGGGTCCAGTCTATAACATAATAAAAGTTGGACAAAATCGGAGTATGGGAAAGTGTAAAATTTCGAGATGTGAAGCACTAACTCGGTCAGTTTTCATGATATGTCAATAAATCTTGGAGTTTTATTAGGGTTTTCAGGGTCAATCTTTCACATGAAAGGGTTACCAGTGATGCCAAATAAACCCTTATACCATATCTAGGGGTACCCCTACCTCTAAACTCGGCTCGTCTATATCTCCATCTCCAGAAGATGTATGCCCTAAAATATGACAAACCTGCAGTGCATCAAAAGCTCCAGTCTGGTTGTCACGTAGTCCGACACAGTAGCCAAAATTGGCTGGTCTTGGCTCCGACCTTGTTATCGAGCAAACACTAATGCACTCACTCAAAAGCCAAGGTGGGCTCACACGAGGGAGTTGGATATCCGAGCACCAGAACAGTTTGTGCCATACAAACTGTAAGTGTCATCCACTTACAACCTCGCCATGCAAGAACTTACCGCAAGAAGTTACACAACAAGCGAACAACATAAGGAGTTGTCTGCCTTTCGGGTGAGAAGAGATGAGACAGACCTTGGGAAAGTTGCAGTAAAAACTAGACAGCTAAACCATTTTCAGGTGATGAATGGTTACGCAATATTATCACAGGAATTAATGGCAACGAGGATGTCAATGTTCATGACATTTTTTAGATTGGAAAAGACATTGTACAGAAGATGGATGGACAATCAGTTTTCTCCTACTCTCACAAACGGAGTTTGAAGGCAAAGACTCTAGCAGATCATAGCATTGATCCAGTGCTCCTATTCCAGAGGTTTGTCGAGGCTGGATGACGTCATGTCTTATGAACTCTCTCTACTCGATGTCTTTGTTTGAAGGAAAGGGCATCTTACGTCAAGTGGAATAACCGCAGCTGGTAGAAGCTCTCAGAAATTATGTTGGAACAAAATCAAACAGTGCTGAGCACGGAGCACAATGTACTAGACGGAGGATATCTTCTTCACCGTCAGAAATGGAAGGAGAGGAGTACCTACAGCTCGATTGCAAACGATTATGTCTCATTTACGATAGCAGTGACTAAACACAACATCAGAGTTGTGACAGAGTCGTGGACCAAGTACAAAGTTGGACCAAGTATAAAGGACTGTACTCATCAGCGACAAAGTCGAATGCTGAATCCAAAAGAGGTGAACATCACGAGGTGACAACATTTGCTGGGAAAAAGGGGGACTTCTTCTCGAATGCGGCAAACAAGCAGCCACTTATCCAGCTGATCATGGAACAAATGTGGCAGAAGATGGGGTTCCAACGTATCGTCAAGAGAGAAAAGACAATGACAGACTGTTCAAAGCATTCTCTCTACAAAAGCAAAGCCAGGATGTTGTGGAAACCAATGGTTGTAAAGCAATGGTAGCTTTGATCAATGTGGATCAAAAGGATTCCCTGGCATCTCTTAGATACAATATGCTCTGCAAGAAATTTGCAAGAGCTAAGACATTCGTCACGCCAGAACGTCTCCCGCCAACGCCCTCTGCCCTTTGCAGACTTACTACCACGTAATGGAGTGGATGAGATGTAGTGATGAAATGGCGCCATCTGAGTGGAGGTGGAAGGTGGACAAAAGCACTAACGAGTAAAAACATGTATTCTTGTACTTTTTCCTTTTTATTGGTCACACCCACTCAATGGACACTTTTAAACCTGACACACGTTGGAATTCATTATATTGATGATCATAAGGATAGATTGATGGATCAACAGTAGCAGAGTAAATGACAAGAGTAAATACATTGAGAGGTTTATGAACTGGAAAGGGCTTTGTGCATTTGTGATTATAACCGATGCGCTTACGTGCTCTGTCCCAGCCGTAGGAGCTGCGACCATAACACGATACACGCACATAGTTTATAACAAATAACACCACTGTTACATTGGGTCATCAGAATAAAAGGATATGAAAGCATAGAATTATCTCTTGCACAAGGTGTCTGTTTATTTAGCTTCTCTGCCCGATGGAGCTCAACTGTCTCCGTTACTTCGTTTGTGAATATCTCATAAAATCTCGAGTTAATTCTCAAAACATTTTGAGATTAATCTCATTATATTTTGACTTTATTCACATAATAGTTCGGCTTTAAAGTCAAAATATTCTGATTTAATGATCTCATAGCATTTGGCAAAAAAAATAAAAAATGGGTGACCCTTATGTTCCGTTGTGCTATATAATTGTTGATTTATTTTTATTTGTTTATGCTTTATCTTTTACAACGTTTCAGGGCTCCACCTTTGGTTTGTTTCACATCATGGGGGCAGTGACATTCAGACCCTCCTCATTTAAGACTCCTCTCGACTTGGAGGAGCACTGACTCTACTCTGAGCTCCTACTGTCTGACTGAACTCCACACCCGATCTCTCAGGAAGTGCCCAGCCACTCTGCTGAGAGACCCTTTTGAGGACTAATCACAGATAAGCAGGAAATGAATACATTTTCATCGTCTGTAAAGTCTTTCTCAAGTCAAGCTGTACATCACTGGTGAAACTTGAACCCCTTCTTTTGGTGGTTTTAGTGGTTCCATTTTTATCCACTTTTCCATATTCATCTTTACATCTTTGTTTCTGACGAATACTGAAATAGTTTAGTCCTATTTCAACTTTTAGAACCTCCATATGATTTAAACCCAAAACCTGTTTTGTTTCTGACTTGGTGTACAGTAGATATTGCTGTGCGGTAGGCCAAACAAGTTAGATGGTGTCTTTTACATTTGTCAGAAGTCTGAGAACCAGTGTTTGCATGTCCTCAAGCCGCCTCCCTTTGGGATCATGCGTCAGTGCTGGATGTTATGAATGAGTTACAGTTAGTCCATATAACCCACAGAATATGGTAAAGGACAGGATACAGTCTGGTTCCAAAAGACGAATGGTCGTGCATTGCATTCCCTGCCCAAGTCTAGGCAGGTTTGTGTTTTTATATCTGAATGTTTTATTTCAGAATGGGTCAGATGAATTAGGGGTTCCCAAAGTGGGGGTTGTGGGACAGAAGCTGGTGCAAGATGATTACCAGATGTACACATTTTGCTACAACCATTACTTTAAGTTATATTCGATATATACAAAACATTCTAATGAAGTTAGCATGTTTTGTTACTAAAATACATACACTAGTGGGTTTGCAAGTTTGGGTTGTGCCTGTTTTGGGGGTCCTGGCCAGAAAAGTTTGGGGTTCCCTGAGATACATATAACTTGTTTTTCTACTGTTTTTGTTGACAAATCCTGTGGTTCTAAACCTAGTGTCTGGGACCATTATTTATCTAGTTATTTATCCTTGGTTTAACCAGGAAGTTTATATCTTTAATGTATTGTTATATATATATATAGTATATAGTATATATACATATAATGAACAAACAAAACAAAGATATTTATGAAACAAAAAAGTTCTGTACCCCAGCTTTAATCCACTATACCTTGAGGTCTGGTTTGCTCTTTTTACTCTTACCTCTGCTTTAGCTGTTGTCAGGTCCTATATTCACCTGGTGATGCCAAGATCACATATACCTCGCTCACGACCGTATTCTCAGCACTTACTAAATAATAAGTGCGTTGTGACGACAGACGGGCGCGCAACAGACCCGAGGCGGTTGCTAGGCTCTCGGCTGCTGTTGCTAGGTGACGGCTGCCATGACGACCAGCTGAAGCATGATGAGCGGGGGAGAGGGGAGCGGTAAACACGGCAGGACAGAAAAAGAGACAGGATTAGAGATTGTTTTGATATGGGAATGAATGGTTTTTGTGATTTTGCTCAAGCTGTTGGCCTGTAGTTGCTTGTTGATAAATTGGGTAATGGTTACTTGGTTAACCAACTATTTTGTCTTAAATTACAAGGATTTCTATGGGAAAACTGTACAAATTAGCCATTGAGTGTAATAACTAGCTGAATGTGTTGGATGTGGACAGCAAGTTGAATATTTTGGTCACATTTTTCTATATTTTTAGTAGTCCATAGTCAGCAGTCTCATAGATACTGTATTTCACGTTATAATTCAATCAGCTGCAGACGTCTTCCTTGTCTTTTGGCGTCCCTCAGTGTTGAGCCGAGCGTACAGGAAATGGACTATGGAGCCGCCTCTTTGGCCCCAGACAAATTCTATTACATTGACGACAGCAATAATGCACAGTTGATTCAATAGTTGTGTAATAGGACAGCAAGTGTATAAGTAAGTCCAACAGAAAGCTCCCAATCACCCCCTTATCCTGATCTGGTTTTACCTACGTGACTGATGCACTCTCGCGGTGTGGAGCAGGTCTTTCCTTCCTATTGCTTACCACAGTACAGATACCAGGCCTATATGCAGAATGATAGAAATGCAGAGTTTAAAATTTTGCGTTTTGTGTTTTGTTTCTTGCAGGTTTATGAACAACCGCGTTCCTCCTCATAAGAGATATCAGCCGACAGAGTATGAGCATGCTGCCAACTGTGCCACCCATGCGGTATGAGCTTCTCGCCATCATCATGCTACTCCTTAGGCCCACCTATATCTTCACTACTCCATTAAAAGCACTTACAATAGGGGGTGCTTTCCAGAATTCTATTTCAGCTGGAGGGCAGGTGCCATTCTCTCTCTGACTTGTCAGACCCTTGTAGCTCAGCCATGCTCCACCAGATGTGTTTTGCTGAACACAATGGTCTGGCATCGAGTGCATTGCAAACTCCTTCAGGAACTCAAAAGATAATCGGCCAATCAGGATCGCTGGTGTTACGTCGGGTTTGCACCGCCTTCTCGCGTGTCTCAGACAAGCCCCGGTGATCCGAGATGGCGTCCTATTCAAATGAATGGCTTGTGCTCAGTAGGGCATGGGACTTGCAGGAGGATCGAAAGATTAGCGGAACTCGACCATATATGGGCATTGTCTGGTCCTCCCGGTTCTGGTAGTGACCAGTATGTGCCACCAGTCCTCTAATCATCACTAATCACTTAACCAGGCAATGTGGGTGAAGTGTCTTGCAAAAAGGACAACTTTTCAGCTTTAACCGCCCCACTGTACTCCACCTGTTCTCAGAGGTCTCCCATCACAGTACTAGCCAGGCCCTGCCCTGTTTGGCTTTGGATTGAAATCATTTACCCAACTAAAAGTGTAAATTCTTTTTTAGCAAGTAATTTGAAATACTTCAACAGCAGTATACAGAAATGTTTCATGCCGAAAGTATGAAAAAAATTTTTTTGCGCGTCACGCGTGTATTTTTGTGTGTGTATTTTGCAGCTGTGGATAATCCCAAGTCTCCTGGGCAGCTCGGTGCTTCACTTCCTGTCCGATGGCCAATGGGAGCGCACGTCAGCATGGCTGTATGGGGCCGGCCTCAGCTCGCTCTTCATCATCTCCACCCTATTCCACACCGTGTCCTGGAAGAAGAGCCACCTCAGGTACCACTGGCAGCTGGGGCAGGGTGCATCACTCCGGCTTCACTTTTCTTATTTTCTATTAACACTTGTTGTTTGTGTTGTTGTTGTCTATGGTTCTCAGGTCAGTGGAGCAGTGCTTCCACATGTGTGACAGGATGGTCATCTACTTCTTCATCGCAGCCTCCTACGCCCCCTGGTGAGAGCTGCTTACTTGCCTTTCTTCTACATATTTACTGTCATTACGGGATATAATAATGTTGTGAAATGGTCAAATTAGGATTGTGTGTATGACCGGTTAGACTACCGTACACCATTTTCCATGGCTTTGGTCATGTTTGGAACTCAGTTTTGTCCCAAACAGTCATTTGACTGCTGCTACTACGTTCTGTCCCACTAAACAACTTTTTGAACCATCTTCTGCCAACTGTGAACTGTGGCAGGCTGAACCTGCGTGAGCTGGGGCCCTGGGCATGTCACATGCGCTGGCTGATCTGGGTCATGGCCTCTTTCGGCACTACCTACGTCTTCTTCTTCCATGAGAGGTACCGCACACTTTCAAATCTGCTATCACATTCTCAACATCGATTTACATGTATTAGTACTGTTTTACTTATTTTGTACATTATCCTAGCAAATGATAACTCCTTATTGCATTTGTAGTAGCACATCAAGACAAAAATAATCTTATGTTGCGTGATCAAAGCTGTTTTAACAGCAGTAAGTCAGACCAGTTGCCAGTGCATGTTGGTCTCCGCCAAGGAGGCGGTTATGTTCATTGTTTTTATGGACAGATTTTCAAGTTTCTAGTTTGGGGACAACAGAAATTAATCGCTAATGTTTGCAGACAATGTTATATTGTTGACTTCATCAAACCCAACTCCAACATGCACTGGGACGTTTGCAGTCGAGTGTGCTGGAACAGGGATGATGATCAGCCCCTCTAAATCCGGGTTTAGGTTTAAATGAGAACACCAGAGTGTAGAACATCCTTACATCTTGCATTTTGTTGAAAAGTGCATGTTGCTTGTTGACATGGATATGCTATTGGTTTGCTATAACTATAAATCTATAACTCATTATATTATGATATTAGGTTTTACATCTCTTATAACCAGAATTTTTACAGTAGGTTTACAGGGGGCTCTCCTCTGCAGCCTGGTGACGTCAGCCCTTGTCTCCAATATACATTCTAAATTTAGTCCCATACTCTGGAACATTGTGTGTGTGTCTCAGGTACAAGCTGATGGAGCTGATCTGCTACACGGTGATGGGGGTGTTCCCTGCCCTGGTCATCCTATCAATGGTGAGTTCCTCTTTGGACATGCATTTTTACGCACACACACACACACACACACACACACACACACACCCACACACTATATGGCTTTTCGTGTTCTTTTTCCCTGATGTCACCATCGCTTGGAATTGCCACATCTACCACCACGGCTTTCTTCACCCCTTTGTCTACCAACAGGTCAGGTTGGTTCGCCATTACCATTCGGTCGGTCTGTATCTGGAAGTCTCACAGCACCTTTGGAGGAGTTCCCATTTAGACCTTGAGGTTTTCCAGCCCATACTCTGCACAGATGTTTCTGTACACTATGCCAGCCACATGGTTATGGCGTTCCATGTAGGTCTTCCTTGCCAGCATCTTGCACAACCGACACCTTGGGTCTTGTTTGGCGTGGTATATCTGGGCCTCTATCGCTCTGGTGCTTAGGGCCTGCTCCTGTGCAGCCATGATGAGTGCTTCTGTGCTGTCCTGTAGACTAGCCCTTTCTAGCCATTGGTAGGACTTGAGATCATCCACTTCTGCTATGCTCTGGTGGTACATTCCGTGTACCTTCCCCCCTAACTGTTTCTTCACCTCGTCATGATGACGACTTTGTGTGTGGGTGTGTGTGTGTGTGTACCTTCCCCCCTAACTGTTTCTTCACCTCGTCATGATGACGACTAACACTGCCTTTGTGTGTGTGTGTGTGTGTGTGTGTGTGTGTGTGTGTGTGTGTGCACTCCCATAGCCGGAGCAGGCAGGCCTCTTTGAGCTGCTGGTGGGTGGGGCCTGTTACTGCCTGGGCATGGTCTTCTTCAAGAGCGATGGCATCGTCCCGTTCGCCCACGCCATCTGGCACCTGTTCGTGGCCATGGGCGCCTCCGTGCACTACTACGCCATCTGGAAGTACCTGTACGCTCCGCCAGCCAATCAGGTGCATACGTCCAGATGACATCACCCCTAACCAGGAAGTCATTCAGTGTCCAAAGAGGCGAACAGCGATTGTGTGCTATACTTTTGACGTCTTGGAGTGGGGTGGACATTTTGGGCTAAGAGATTTCATGACATTTTTGTAGATATGTTTACACTGTTGTATTACATAAATATTATATACATTGTTGTTCAAAAGTTTGGGGTCACTTTGAAAGTTTTAATTTCTTACTAAAAGAATAACATCAAGGCCACTGGAGCAAGTCTAGTTCACTTGGGGAAGAGAAGTGACCCAGAATTGGTCCAGTTAATGTGAATCAGACAAACAAGTGACCAACCAATACCTAAATGAATCCAAAGTGCAGTATAGATGTTATTCATGTAGTATGTGGCTATTGTAGTTAAAAAAAACACGTGATAGTACTTAGTTGTGTCAGTGTATTGTGTGAAATTACTAACTGATGACTAGAAAACTCTTGTGCAATGAGGTGCTAACTGGAGCTATGAAAATGGCCCTCTTATGAGTATCATCTGCATTTGTTGGTTCAGTTTATGAATATCATAGATAGTTTGGAAGGCTGAATCAGTTTTCCATGACATTTCCAGGTGACCCAGCTTTTGAATGGTGGTGTAAGTAGATTAGCTGATTTGATTATTTACTATTAATTTACAATCAATATACAACTAATTACAACATTTTTATTGTAACACTGTCTAATAACTGCCATCAAGTCTGGTAAAACATCAACACATAACATTATCGTAATGAAAAGTGCACTCAAATGATTTGGGTTAAATTAAAGCTGGGGTACTTCACTTTCCAACAATGATGGTCGTATGGTTCATGTGATAAAATCCTTCTAACTCTTTTCTAATTCCCAAAAGTGTTATAATAGTTTGGACATAGATGTATTTTTGGTCACAACTGTTGATCAGCTTTTTCATGAAGCAGTATCTCAGCCCAAAGAGTCCAATAATGACTCACAGGGCTCATTCTTACAATAATGGAAGTCTGATTGGTTCTCAAATTATTCTCCGTACAAAGTTAGGTACCTCAACTTTGATTCATAGTTACCAAGACTGAATTCATGTTGATACACCCTTTAAGTTTTGGGACCCGTGTATGTTTGTAACAATAGCTGATTTGTGATGCCTTTTCCCTGAATTTGTTGTTATCTAAATCAGTGTTTCCCAACCTAGGGTACGCACAGCCCTAGAGGTATGCGAGGTTATCAAAGGGGGTACTTTAAAGCAGGCGTGTCCAAACTTTTTAATAAGAGGGCCACTTTTGTTCACCAGACTAGTCCAGGGGCCGACATCACACACTGACTAGACTGGCATCGGGATTTTCTGAGATTTATGATGGTCCATAACAGAGCTGAAGTTGGCTGAATGACAAATGTTTGCCATCTCACTGGCTACATTAGCGCAATTAACGGAAGTGAGACAATTAAAATCCACGTCAGTACAGTATGTGAAAATAAAGTCAACAACGTACTGGGCTTTAGAACAAGGTCTATATTGGCTGAGCTGAAGTTGGATGGATGACACAGTGAACTTGTGTTTATGATCTCAAACACTACCTTGGGTTAGCATGGAGGAGGGCCACATATAAGGACACTGAGGGCCGCATTTGGCCCCCGGGCCTGAGTTTGGACACGCCTGCTTTAAAGGATTATCATATGGGCTACAATGACGTGTTATACATAGTTTTAAAGCACATTTTCTACCATAACATAATTTAATCCAAACATTGTACCCAGAACTCAATTAACAATTATATTATTTCAGTCCATCAGTCTGCAATAACAAGCCTTACTTATTTATGATTCAGGTATGATTCAGTACAAAGCAGCATGTATTGTTTTTGCTCAGAAATACATGAAAGGTAAGTTAAATCAAAGCACAAAATTGCTTAAAGAAATCACGTTGAACAGAAAAAAAGATAAGTTATGAACACCTTTCCCCAAGAAAATGATCGAGATCTCAGTATAGCTGAAGATTGTCCAAAATGTTGACTGATGTACACGTTTTTGTTTTGTTTTGTTTTTTTAATTCCCCCTTAATAACAGTGGGGTATGCGTACCCTGAATGTGCTGTCGAGGGCGTACACAGGGCTGAACAGGTTGGAAACCGCTGATCCAAATTCAATATTCAAATTAATTTTAGATATAGACCCTTCTCACTATACTGCTAACTAAACACAATTTTTTCCCACTCAAATAACCAAAGGTGTCTTATGTTCATTTTCCATCTGATGAAGACTGGATAGAAAAAACATTGGGACACGAGATCATCATTTCAAAGAGTTGTTGCTGCTTATGTTGTTATATTCAGGGGACCTAGCTATGAATACTACTAATGCTTAGATAGAAGTTATATTTATTGATATTGTCAAATTTTGGTATTTATTTTGAATATATGTTGTTTCTCTACATGACACAGAGTATGTATTTGCAATCTTGGGTGAGTCGATTTAATGATATTACGATTAGATTAGAACTTGAGTTTGTTATTATGCTGTATAGACATAGTGTTTTTACGCATTCGACATCTTACGATTTCGAGTTTGCTGTGTTGCCTTTTTTAAACCAAACTTTTAAAATTGTTATTCTTGGATTGGTACCACACTGCCATTCACTACTGCCACAGCGTATCACTACCAATGGAGGGAGGGGGGAATATATGATTTATTCTTACTAGTTTAGAGGCATCTCGGGTGCAGCTTGGAGCATAGGTCGTAGAAGCAAAAACCCATCGCGTTCGTCTGTATCTTTGAAGAAGCTGATTAAAACTAACTCAAACAAACTCCATAGGCAGGAATATGGAGCTAAATTGTCTCACTACCCAGCAACCATAAAGCCATCAGGAGTGTTACTGGTTTGTTCCTGCTCACGCTATGAACTCGGCAAAGCTGAATTCAGGGATTGATGATTGGAAGACAATGTAAAAATTAACACTCAAGGATCAAGTAGAGCAGGGGTCTCAAACCGGTTCCAGAAAGGGCCATGTGGCTGCAGGTTTTACTTCCAACAGTTCCAAACTGAGCTAGCCTGGCCTGAGCCATCCGTACACTCCGCCCAATCATCATTTCACTGCAAGTAAC
>JAPMNZ010510486.1:0-10697 GCA_029875035.1 Pomatoschistus microps | reverse complement strand
TTATTCTAAGTGAAGAGACAAACCCAGAGAAATTATGGTCCAGGAAGTACTCACTGCTTGTTGTGCATTGTTTTCCCTGTGTTGACGACAGTATTTAAAAACCATTTGAAATACAAAGCAAACGAGCTTATGCGCGTCATATTTGTCATCAGAGTGGTTATCGTCACAGAAGTGGTTATCTTCACAGAAGTGGACCCGAGCGTTTCACTGCCTCTTGAGGGTGAAGGAGACAGATCGCTCTCTAACTAAAGATTGATAGAATCAATAAAAAAACTACTCTGGGCATGTGTGTGAAGGCCAAATAGCACGGTAATCATGTTTAAAGCAGAGAAAAGTCAAAAAGCGTGATATGGGACCTTTAATTATCACAGTCAACAACCAAAGCGGGAGTTTAGACAGCAAACCCCTTAAACTGTTTTACAGCCTGTTCTCCTTTTATAGGACAGGAGTCGAATCCTGAAAAACTACACACAAGTTACACAGGGGACAATACTTAAAAAATGACAGCGTAACGAGCTTTGTAACAAGATGTGATCCAGCTCGGCTTGTGTAAGAGTTGTATATAAGTGAATGATAAGATAAGACAAACCTTTATATGTCCCTCAGTGGGAAAATGTAAATGTCATCGTTCCACACATTACGGCAGAATAAAAGGAGAAAATAAGAGCACTCAGATTGCGCACATAAAATAGGATCTATTATTTAAGATAATAGAAAATAAGATAACAAAAAAATAAAATAAAAATATAATAAATAAATAAACTTGCTATAGTCCAACATAATGACTATAATAATCCCCTCTGCTCCTATGGGGGCTCAGGCTGTAACTTAAAAAGATTTTGAAAGTCAGTTTTTTGTTTTATTTTGACGTTCTGAGATATTTCCATAAAACTCTGGGAGCTTTCACGTTCCAAGTTCCCGTGTCAACACAGCAGAGAACACCAAAAAGCAACAATATTAGTTTTTAAAAATGTTCCTGTAATAGAAGACATCTCAGGCAGTGTATATCTGTGGCTCTCTGGTCTTTGTCCTCCCTTTCACCTGACAGCTCATTACACCTCAAGGGCCACTCCAGCCATGTAGTTAATATGTTACACACCTCTTCCACACGTTCACAGTACATGTAAACCTAACATCCTCAGGTAACTGTCTAATTCCAGTGATGACACAAACTGACAGGAGGAGTTGCTGGTTGCCCAGGGCCCGGCTACACCACTGCTGAGGGAGGTTGATATGAAGAGATGTGATGAGAGGAGAAAGAGGAGCACTGAGAGGCATGTGCAGTTACAATAATAGCCCCAGTGCTATACCTGTACAGGCAAAGTCAATTACACAGCTTCAGCTTATGTAGTTGTAATGCATTGGTTTTATGTAGCTTTTTGAACACTCAAAGACGCCTCCCATTTTTCTTTCACTCCATACACGGTGGTGATAGACTACTAATACTGTAGCCAAAGCTGCCCCGGGGCACACTGACCACCACCAATTATTCACACACACCACACCCACACACACACAGACTTATTCTAGGCCATGTGGGTGAAGTGTCTTGCCGAAGGACACAATGACAGTTTGGCACTTTACAGCCATTGCCACTGGTTCCCAAAGGTCTCCCACCAGAACACCAACCAGGTTCTGGCCTGCTTAGCTTCAGAGGACTGACGGGATCTAGATTTCACATACAGGTGGCGCCACAAGTGATGTTAAAATGATTATTCAAAATACACTATTTAAAAAAATAAAAGAAATATAATGTATTATACTAACATTAATATATATATGATGAGACTATTTACTTCCTTGTCTTAGAAAGTGACATAATATGTTCAGGAGAAAATATATGGTGAAAACATATGATGGGTAATTAGAACTATACTGACTACAACTATTGTCATGTGATTGAAAAGAACGTTATTTCACCTGAAACTAATTATGGGTAATACTTTTTTTTAAAACAACAGAAAACTGCTAAGAGCGATGTCATATACCACCATGAAGTCACTCTTAGCAGTTTTATGACATCATATTAGTTTTATGACATCATACTAGTTTTATGACATCATACTATTACAAGACTGAGACAGAAGCTTTTAGACAGAAGGGGCAGGGATCCTGATATTACCTCGGCAGGATCTAAAAATAACAATGTTGTCAAGTGGTTAAAAGCTCAAAAAGTAGATTTTGTTTAATATGTCTTCATAAAGACTCACATCTCCCTTAACTTCTTCAAACATATTATATCCTTGAGACAAGGCAAGTTGTTTAACAAAGACCACTCAGACCAACTCTCAGCTTTGGGCACTTAAGAGTTCAAGTATCATATTTGCTATAGAAAAAGTAGGAATGGATCAGAAACAAATCACTTAATTTTGGCACAACTGTATTTCAGTTGCTTTGCCGCAATATATAACGTAATATACATTAAAAGATATAAAGATTAAGCCTAAGAAAAGTCCGGCCCCTGGGAAATGATGGTATTCCAATGTGGCCATAAGGATGCAACGTTTTCCCGTGCCTGGTTTAGACGAAAAACCAGCAGAAACCTATTTCTATTCATCCCAGTTGTATGCAGAGCCCCAAACAATCTTTTCCAAACAGAAAACTACACAAGAACTGTCTTGTGCTGGAAAAGACAGTTGCAAGGAGTTAATTATTGAGCTGACCTTGAATGCCATATTCGCTGCATCTGTGTTCATTTCAGACTGAGTTTCATTCACCCTCATTTCCATATTGATGTGGTTATTTTCACCTGATACACCATACCGTTTCCTGTAATCATCCAAATAAAAACCACATAACAGTGAGTTACTACATCCAGCACGGTGGAAGAGAGCGTGTCTGCAGAGGAGACCATGAGAATACATTTCATAAAAGTGAATATTTGTAGCATATTTCTGCAAAGTCACAATCCCCAATGAGAATGCTCTGTTCCATTATGCAAATGAGAGTAGGAGAGTGACTCTGGGGATTGAAAGCAGGACACACTTTCACAAAAAGCATGCACTTACGTACAGACAAACCTGGGTAAGACTGTTACTGTGTCATGTAAGAAGCTTTACCATATCGCCTTAATCCAGAAGATGCTATAGGCGCCGGCATTTTGATATATTACTTATAGGGCTGACATACGTTCAGACATAGATCATACTGTTTCCAAACAGAGAAGAGCCTCAGTGCTGAAAAGCTGGTGCACACAAACTAGTATCAAGACTTGTTTCCAGCTAAACCAACTATTTACTTTGACTGCAACAAATGTGGTATTGTTTTGGACATAGAATATGTTGGATAACTTCACAAAATAGGTTAATTAACTGCAAATTATATTTTACAGAATAAGAATTACGACTTGATATCCTGCTTCAAAAGTTTAAATGTGGTTAGATATATACACCAATCTTGGGTCTTGGGATAGAATAGAATGACAGCGGCATTCTGATCCCAAGAAAGTCAATCACTTCCACAGCGGTTAGCACTTGTACTGCATAGGTTTCCTCCTGGTGCTCCAGTTTCCTCTACCACAAAAAACATGTACAATATTTATTAATCAATCTTTACTTGTAGATCCCCTTTCAAACTTAATAGTAACACATACTGCTTATAAGTTCATTAAAACATTGACCCAACAGACTCCCAAACAGCAGATCCACCAGACAAAAAAACAACAGTGTCAGTCACACGTCTGTGCATACACAAAAATAAAGAAATAATCACATGGGGCATGAAGTGCAGGTAAAGAGTCGCCTGTGGCCACAAGGGACGGCGAAGGACCCAGAGGAGAGATGAAGCCGAGGCTAAAAACCTCCACCAGGTCCAGGAGCCAGACCCTCACAGGCCTCCACTGCTCACAGCGCCGAGGGCTCCTCGAGAGGAAACACTGGGGATCCTATAATATTCAGAGTAGAATATCTTAAGGGGTTGAAATTCATAAAGTCTGGTCTGGGGCAAAACTGTTTTAGGCTGTACTGTTATATTTACCAAGGCCTCTATTGTTTACTTTGTGGAAATTGTTTTTAATTAAATCATCAGAATATTTAAATTAGATTGTATTTGTTTTAGTACAATATTAGTACCAGAAAGTATGAGAGAAAGGTTTGTAATTGCGGTCTGATAGACCAATTATCATCATTATTATGAATTATGCTCTAGGTTCAATGTTACTGTATAAAGATGTTGATGTTGTTAAGGAAATAACATTTCCTTCAGTCCCTCCAGCAATACCCTGGAATACCCCCTGTAATACCCCCGCGTACCCCAGTCCTAACGCATCTTTAAAATGTATGTATAAACCTATATTTAACCAGGAAAGTCCCATCGAGATTAAGAACCTCTTTCAAGGGAGTCCTGGACAAGAGGCAGCAAAAGTTACATACAATTACAGATTATAAAAATAGTTACACCCAAGTTCATAATTACAGATTATAAAAACAGTTTCACACAATTTCATGAACAGTTACATGTCAATGAGGTCTCAAGTGTTCTCAATCTTCACTTAAAAGCATTCAGTGAAATAAGTTCTGTGAATTTCCAGTCATTTTGCAACACGTTCCATGTAGAAGGAGCAGAGTCTACTAAAGACTTTTTCCCAGTTCTGTGCAGGCAAAAGGAACAGAGAGCAACAAAAGATAACGTGAACGCAATCCGCAAGAACCAACATCTCTCTGTGTGAATATTTGACAGATGTCAGTACACCAAACATGGCCTTATAAACAAAGGTGTACCAGTGTCCTGACCTCCTGGTGGAGGAACGAAATTACAGTATTGCTCGTCTTTTCACTCCCTGATCTCCTACATTACACACCTGTCCTGGAGTGAACGTCCTTATATACTGTACATGCACCGCTCTCGTACGCCTATCTGTAACACATATTCCTTTGCATTAGCATTTAAATTGAAAATTGAGTCAGTAATTCCTTAATTCCCTCAATATCCACAATCCCAGATGACCCCTCTCAACAGCGTCCTCCCTCACACACACAGTAGTCCTTTCCTACACAATATGGCACACAAAAGCATGTGTGTGTATGCGAGCTGCTGCACATGAAGTCATCCCAGACCAGAGTGTTTTCATCAGGGTAAGAACATGAAGGTGCACTGCTGTGAGCTCTGCCATCTTTTGGTAATGTCTCTATTACAAGACAGTGGAAGCAGTTTGAACATAAATGACCTGTGAAATACGTACCATACAGAAGGATCTGATTCATGCTTGACCTGTCGTTTCATTCAACGTAGTAAACCGTTTAACGATGACTGAACGATTAAACTGGTACATGGGGGATCGAGTGATGCAGCGAGTTTAGTGTCCGCCCTAGACTGCCACCTTAAAGGTACACTGTGTAATTTTGCGTTGAGATTATATATTGCAGTCCCTTGGTACTATGAGTGCTGCAAAGGGCAATATTGCGTCTTTGACAGTGGTCTGCAACTCCCGGTCATTCGAAACGGGGCTAAGGAATTTATCCTTTAGTTTGATAAATGCAGATATCTCTCCAAACGTCTTTGACACGGTAGCGGTAAAGTGTAAAAAATTGTGCCTCTACCGCACGTGCGCAGTAGAGGAACAATTACTGTCTGTGTGAAGAAAATTGCATATTGTTCTTGTGTGAATCTGTTGTGGAAAAACCACAGCAATGTGTCTCCTGTTTTGGTGTGGTTTGCCATGTTGACACGTTTGCTGTTATGACGCGGGTTTCTCGATTTTTGCATAATTCTTTTTCTAAAACATTGTTCAGGTCGTTCTTTTACATAACTGTTGTCCTCCATGATCGCTTTTTCAAACTTGTCAGGGCACAGTGGAAGCAACAATATTAATATGTCAACCGATCACCACCTGGTTGAGAGTTGGATCTGCTGGCAGAGGAGGATCCGATTCAGACCTATGGTCGAATCTCAGATTCAGGAGGACCAGTGTGGTTTTCATCCCGGCCGCGGAACATAGGACCAGCTCTATAAGCTCCATTGGATACTTGGGGGTTACTCCAGGAGTACGGGGTCCGGGGTCCTCTGCTGAGGGCCGTATGGTCCCTGTATGACCGGAGCCAGAGCTGCGTCCACATTTCCGGTACTAAGTCAGACCTGTTCCTGGTGCATGTTGGCCTCCACCAAGGCTGCCCTTTGTCACCCGGTTCTGTTCACTGTCTACGTGTTGTATATGGACAGAATTTTGTCCGGTTCGGGGACCACAGGATTTCATCTCTGCTGTTTGCGGACAATGTTGTCCTGTTGGCGCCAATGAGTCAGGACCAGCAACATGCACTGGGATGGTTTTCAGCCGAGTGTGAAGCGGCTGGGATGAGAATTAGCACCTCCCAGTTTGAGGCCATGGTGCTCGACCGGAAAAAGGTCTCTTGCCCTCTCGAGGTGGGTGGATTGGTCCTTACTCAAGTGGAGGAGATCAAGCCTCTTGGGATCTTGATCACATGTGAGGGAAGGAAAGTGCGCAAGATGGACAGGTGGATTAAGATTAAGAGATCCTTCATTCATCCCACAGCAGGGAGATTTTAGATGAGCAGAAAGGCAAAGCTCTCGATTTACCGGTCAATCTTAGTTCTCTCCCTCACCTATGGTCATAAGCTTTGGGCAATGACCAAAAGAACGAAATAGCGAATACAAGTGGATCTTTAAGCGGAGTGAATCGCTCCCTCAGAGAAAGGGCGAGGAGCTCAGCGGCTCTCAGTTCCAAGTAGAGCCGCTGCTTCTCCATGATGAGAGGAACCAGTTGAGGTGACTCAGGCCTCTGTTCTGGATGCCTCCTGGACAGCTCCCGGCAACATCCCACCAGAAGGAGATCACAGGGAAGACCCAGGACACGCTGGAGGGACTGTGTCTCTCAGCTAGCCTGGGAACGCCTTGGGGTCCCCCCGGATAAGCTGGAGGAAGTGCGTGTGGATAGGGAAGTCTTTGCTTAGACTGCTGCTCCCGCAAGCCGGCAACAGATGAAGCGCAAGAAAATGGAAGGATGGATGGATGGAGTTTAGTACAGAAGTGAATTAGGAGGATAATCTAGTTCCATCCAAAAATCTAGTTTTCTTTAAATAACTTAGATTTTTTTCTGTATTTTTCTCTATCTTTTTTTAATGTGTCTTTGCCCTTAATTTCATCCTGGACAACTGGACATGTTAAACGCTATGTATTTGAAAATACATACAAAACTAAATTACAACAACTGGCCACAGTCCCAGGTGTATTTACATTACACATACATAAATGTTGCTGAGATTTACGACCGACCAGCTGGCTCGAGGCAACTGCAGATTTGCAGCATGACAATAGAAGACACTGAGGAGTTCAAACATCCTCTGTTTGGAGGCAAAACTAAAAAAAGTGTCTGCCACCTCTGAAAGTAAGCACCTTGAGAAGATGAGTTGATGTACCTTTTCTCTACAACGATGATAAAATACTCAATCCTCCAACAAATGTGGGTGAAATACACAAGGCATTTCAAAGATTTATTTTTAGATGAATATATTAATTTGGCATTCAATACTTCCTGGTAAGAAGGGTTAAAAAGGAAATATGAAATTCTCCACAAAGTCCCACACACTTTCATGCATGTGCACACACACACCCACATTGAAAGGGAGACTGCTTATTAATGCACTAAGTCAATCTAGATTTAGTATTTACCTGACTGCAGCTCGTATGTGACCCATGTGGTTTGAAAAGGAAGTCAAAGGACCATAATGATCACAGCTCGCACCAGATTGATGTCCTACTGCTCACAGATTTCTATAGAGTTCTATCTCACTTGAAGAGGGCTCACTGTGAGAATTCCGAAAAGAGAAAGGATACATCAGACTGATTGGTCAAAATGTCAGTAGGCGAGAAACAGGTTTTTCAAGTCGGATGTGGGAAATGTCCCAGTTGCATGAAAATGATACCATTACCATTATCTATTCTGTGAAAACTGTGGGGAAATTCACATACACTATGTTTTGTTCTTATCCTCAATACTTTTAATTCGAAAAGTGACTCCTATTTATAGCTCTATATTGCAGTTCAGTGGTCAGTCAAGTATACGTTCCTTCCTGATACAGTATTTTGACTGTTAATACTAAGTCTCCTCTACAGTGCTTCCAAACAAAGGTCTCCTATCATATGTGCGTGGCTAAATGTCATCAGCATGCAAATGTAGTAGCCACAAAACTCCCTTAATTGGTTTGTGTGACGGTAAGCCTTCCCTGAGAAACGCTGGGGCTGCCCTAAGATGTTGAGTAAAGTCTACAAAGCGCCAGAATCACTTATTAATACTGCTGCTCAAATGTCCACTCTCAAGGGTAGTGATCAATGCCAAATCGCTTAGTGTAGCCTGTGTGTGTTCAGGCTGTTTGCACATCTGTCAATGAATATGTTCTACACTTTGGGAATTAATGGCTTCCTGCAATTGACTAAGACGGACACAAAACTATGCTCTGGTTAGAAATGATCAGTTTCCCTGTGTCGGGGAACAACTTGTTTAGGAGTGTCGCTGAGCTGCAGAGGAAAGGAGAATAAGTATGGCTTGACCCATTTTCACAGGCTAACATTTGGATGATAAGATAGAGCCATGATTTGTGCTGTACAAGAAAAAGGCCTGATAACATATCAGGACATTACAGCATTTACACTGGCTCAGGGACGCATCACCACACTGAACAACAAGAATGTAACACAATGCTAAGCAGGTTTGCTACTGCGATTGGTCACTTGTGATCAGTTAAATATGAAAATGGACTTAAATCAACCCATTGTGCCAAACTTGAGTCACACCTCATTTTAAAGCTGCATCCATCATTAATAACTGTGAATATCTACAGCAGCCATTGAGATCATAAACAGAAAGTCACTATGTCACTCATGTATGTCTCGAGATTTAAAAAAAATATATATATATATCTATGAATAATGTTCAGCTTCAGAGTTGCAATATCCTTTTTCAAGTGTCTGTGGCTAATCTAAAAGGGGAAAAGTGTTTAAAAGTCAGATACATTGGTTTCTCAGTGAAATAGTCCAAACGTCTGTGTTTTTCTCCTTACAACCTCACATTGTGTCTCACTAAGCCAGTTGACAAAGTGTGTAGCCATGTAACATCATATGAGAACATGCAAAAAAAATAAAAATAAATTAAACATTGATAATCGGTCGAGGAAACCCTGAAAGAATTTTGTTTAAATTATTGTTGTCAAATTATTTTGTGTTAATATTTTAGTTGGAAAACATAATTTGATCTTGGGGAAAATTTAACCCCAAAGTATTTGCAAATAGCTTCCCAGGCGATTGTCCATATACAGTACATGTGCTTGATTATTTTGTTTTGAAAATGCTCTGCACAAATTTGGTTTTCCTATGACTTTTATAAATGATTTTTAAACGTAAGCAAATGGTTGTTCTCTTGAAAATAGAAATCAATATAAAGGTGCAAAACATAGAACAAGTGTTTAGGAATTGTATATTCTGTACTTTCTAAACTTCTTAATTTTTTGCAGAAACTTGTCTTTCTATTAAAAGTCAAGTAGTGAACATTAATATTCTGCCTGTGTTCTTCACCTGGAAATGTTCAATTCACTTTACAAAACAAATGATTTTGATTGATTTCAACTGGCACAGATAGGACTCATAATGGCACAGTTGTTGAGACAGCAGGGCGTCTGTGATGGAGCTCACCAGAGACACTGTCCCTTTACTCTTTTCTCACAGTTTCCAAACTCTCTTCTCCGTTGGGGCACGTCCCTAGTTTGCCAGTGCGCTCTCTCCATCACAGCTCCATCTGTCTTGCAATTCTCTGATATCTCTTTCTCCAGGGATGGGTCAGAGATCAGTGTGTTGTTTGGTTTCAAAATCTGCCACTGTCTTTTTTCCTTGGGCTTTTGAAGAAATATACTAAGCCACTTTGATACATAAATCAACATGGTATACTAAACTTAAAATAATGAATGCATGTCTGGTTGAGAAAGCTGTTAAACTGCCAACCTTGCTCATTATGGAAAAAAACATTTGGTCACCTTGCTAAATATGTACACCATATAGAGTAGGAGTTTCATAGTGGGTACCCCCAAATTGCTCGTAATGAGTGATAGAGAACCTCAGGATTAGGATTGAGAACACGGGATCAGCTACGCTTGGCCAGACTGAGGAAAGTGGATTTACTGCCAAAATTTAAATGAAATGATTTATTGCTTCAGTCGTTATGGGTAGTTAAACATGTTCATAAAAGCATAGATTTGGGATGCAAATCAGACAAAAGGTGGAACTTTACAAAGGATAAAATACTACTAAAATGAATGACAGGAATAGACATACAAAATAGATATAAGACAAGCCAGATCACTGTAATTCTGCTACTTTGGGGCCTTTACATATTAGAATTGTATCAAGATTTTTTTAATGTACGCATTTAGACACATTTTATACTTTTCATGACTTGATTGCATCATGAGTCAAATTTCTAGTTTGTGACTTCCTTTAAAACTTTCGGATTCTAATTACCTTTATTTATTTATTGCCATTGTCACAGAAAAAAAAACAACATTTATATTTTGATGTAAAGTGCATAAAGCCCAGGACCCTCATAAATAATAGTGGAAACATTTAACCAAAATTCGAATCCATGCAACAGTAAAACAGTAACAGATACTGTATGTGGAGGTAGTGAGAGAA
Organism: Pomatoschistus microps; assembly: GCA_029875035.1. NCBI lineage: Eukaryota > Metazoa > Chordata > Actinopteri > Gobiiformes > Gobiidae > Pomatoschistus > Pomatoschistus microps. The sequence continues at coordinate 65 of JAPMNZ010510486.1, read as the reverse complement.
TGAATACAAAAAAGTCTAGTTTTCAGAGCTATTGTTGGTGGAGGTGGTTTCGAGGGGGGCAGAGA
>JAPMNZ010509416.1:0-15872 GCA_029875035.1 Pomatoschistus microps | reverse complement strand
TATCAATGTTGGTGATTATCAATGTTGGTGAATATCAATGTTGGTGATTATCAATGTTGGTGAATATCAATGTTGGTGAATATCAATGTTGGTGATTATCAATGTTGGTGATTATCAATGTTGAATGCCAGGACGTGTGATGATACTGTAATGTACACCCTGCAACTGATATCTGTTTTACGATGCTTACAGTAAAAGGTTTAACCAATGTTTTTATTATTACATACTTTATTCATCAACACAAAACTGGGGTCATTCATGTGGGCTCATTAATTGTATTATTTTTTTTGTATAGAGAGAAAGGGGCGAACTTCCTAAACACATGCCATTGATATAATCATGCATTTCATACACTGGTCTGGGACTCTGTATCTAAAAATATTCCTCCCGCAGTGGCATCATGGGGGTAGGGGACACACTCCTAAAGCCTTGAACTCATGCGTTTGCATGCTGCAGTTGGAAGTGTATTTGAGCAAGCCAAATATATTTATCTAGACCCGTGCTATGAGGACGTAAAGTCATTACATATGGGGTAAATATCATGGTCATTATATAAAAGATTTTGATTTGGAATGCCATATCTGTGTCCCAAGATAAGAGGCAACCATGTTCACATCAAATATAGCTTACTTAAAGTGATAACATTAGGAATGGAATGCTTACTTCACAGACACAGACACAGAATCACCCAAAATAAATGTTTAAAAAAAATATTTGGGTTGCCAGTTTCAATGATGAAATTCAGTTAATTTGCCCATGCAATCTATGATCTAACAACAGTAAATATTATATACTATTCAAATAGATGAACCATATTTATTTTTATTGCCACCCAGTGTCCTTTTGTGTAGGCCTAAGGTAGATCTCACATTTATACACGTTTGTTTACCCCAGCAGCTCTGATTAAACTATGGGCCAACTGCTGGGGTTAAGGTAAAACCAACACAGCTGGGTGCTCATCCAACCCATGGGAGACTCATGTGGTGATAGTTTAGATTTTGATTGGATAATCAGCTTGAGAACACAAAATGTGGCGATCACGTGGATATTTTTGCTTCATTAAAACTGTATTATCAAAGGGCCGACGTGATGTGTACATATTGACATTGTGTCTTGGGCGCAGATACATTAACAAATGAAACACAGTCCTGTTTGTGTTGCTATTAGCCTAGTTTCCTGCCATAGACCATTCCACACATGATCCCACACGATCTACGGTGATGGGAAACAGTAAGACAGACATGTCTGTAGACTCGTCCATGTTTGACACAGTCTCTCGTCACTGACCTGCTTTGGGGCTCTCACGGGCACTGCTGACATGAAAGCTGCAGAATGAACCACAAACAGGTGACAGGTCAAAGGCCACGATCCCGAGGCCACTGCGTGCGTAACTAAATCACTGGGCCAAAATAGTTTCTGTGCAAAAGCAGAATATACCTTCCCCTGCATCAATCACAGCGACGTGTCGCCCGTTGAAGGTTCTGGCCATTTCCGTGGCTCATGTTGTCAGTAAGAGGCCACAGTCTCGCCCATAAACGTTATAGTCAAGACTCATCTTGTCAGAGGCGCAGCTACACAACAGACAGACGGGCCACGGCGGTGGGGGCCCCAAGATAAGCCAACAGGTCCTGGCCCTAACAGGATCTTGTGGCCTTCTGCTTTGGCATGTTTCAGAATTCACAAGCATGTATGTGTGGATATCATCCCCGTGTGTCATAAAGAAGATGTGAATTCAAAAGCCGGCGAGCAGATGTAATGAACATCATAAAATTAGATTTTATTTTTAAAATATTCTTATTTATTTACATCAATTATTATATTAAGCTTACATTGCATCTGTTTAATGAGGGAACATTGTTGTAAAGCTCAAAAAAGGAGAGAGGCTGAAATCCAAAACCGGCCTGTGACTCCTAATTTGGATCCTTGAGGATTGTGATTTTATTCAAAGAGAATCAACTGCATCTAATCTGAATCCAAAGGAGAAGCCAGAATCCAGTTTTGGATCTCAGCCCTATCTGCCTCAAAGGGAAAAATACTAAATGAATTTGTAGCCATGACTGCAGTTGCTCAATACATGACAAATTATTTTAATCTCACCTCCTCTCGTCAAACTAATGAGTGATAGCTAGTCTGACACTGAATTGCCCCTCTTTGAAATGGCATGAGGGATATGGCACATTTGTGGATTAGAATCACTGGCATAAAATAAGATTTGATAAGACAGCATGACAGAGAAGGGAAGTCAACAGTCGGCAAGTCATTCTGAAAAAACTATTATCACCATGTTTTAGTGATTGACAAGGACAGCCATCTTCAAATACCCTAAGTTTATCATAGCAGGGTGGCACGGTAACTGAGTGGCTAGCGCTCTCGCCTCTCAGCAAGAAGGTCCTGGGTTCAAATCCCGGTTGGAACAGGTCCTTTCTGAGTGGAGTTTGCATGTTCTCCCTGTGTAGGTTTCCTCCGGGTGCTCCGATTTCCCCTACCACTAAAATTATGCACAATAGCTAAATAATCCTGCAGCTGCGGTCCTGACCCAAAAATAAAGAGCACATTTACAGAGACACTGTATTGTGTGAATAGCATCCATAAATGTTTTATTTTGATACTTTTACCAAATAATAAAATCAGGCACACAGAAATAAACATTGCCAACAAAGATTTCACTCTGAAGCAACAAACTGAAAGCTGTAGACAAGAGTAAAAGTAAAGCACATGTAAAAGACTTGATCCATTACACACTTTGCACCAGAACACGGCCAGGACACGGCTCGCACTCATGCTTAATGGCAAAACGGACGACATGCCAGGACGATTTCTCCGTCTACACGGCTTCAAAATCAGGATATCATTCTTGTCGCGATACTTAACTTTGAAACTCTATTCAAACTAAAAGATACCAAAACGATAGCAATTACACAACATGCGCCAACTTAAATAAAATTTGATATTCATTAATCTGCAATGATAATTTGCATTTGATGGATTTTGAACAATGATAATCAACGCACATAACAGTCTCAGTGGATTGCCAATACATAAGACATGAGCTGATGTGATAAAATTCCTTTTGATGAAATGCTGCAGCCTTTTGACACATGGCTTAGTCTTAAATGTTTAAATATCTTATATATATTATGGTCAGATTCATCTGACATATTCCATTTTCATATAATTTGTGGCAGGAAGGTATACATTTGCATTACAAACATTAGTTATTTTTTGTTTCTCAAATCAAAAATATAGAAAAGTGCAATTGAAGCAAGGACAATCAGAAAACTACAGAAATATATTAATGCAATTGCAATAAATTAGCTTCTTATTCAGAAATACTGGTCAATAAATGTGCATATGGCTTCTACAGAATATTACTGCAGCTCTTTTGATCAGGACTGAATCAAACCGTTTAACTCAGTTCTTTTATCAACCATTTACCAGCACAAAAGCAAAATATAGTATTCAAAAAGCCAACGATGAAGTTACTATAAAGAGTTAACATTGATCAGTTTGACATTTATAAGAAACTAGTGAAAAGGCAAAGTGAAACTTACAATGCTACACACTGTGTTACAGACACAACAGTTGTTAAATGCAGCTATTCAGATATCTCATAGGTCCAAAAATATCCCTTTAACCTTTTACACAAATCAAACCCTGAGATTTCAAAAAGCCATTTCATTCATGTTCATGAACTGGATGGACTTCAGTAATTAGTATTGGACATAAATCTACATTTAAATCTTAACATCTAGTTATGATGAAAGTACTTCCTATGTAAACTACCATATAGTACATACAAGACTACTCTCCCCAAATATTCTACTTTAGGACTAATGTGGCAGTATGGCCTTCTCCCTTTATTGCAAATATTACACCAGATTTAGTGTTTTTGCTTTCCCTAGTTATCGAGTCTCAGTCTATTTCGAAAATATCCATGTGTATCTGCTCCCAGTCAATGCTTTAGTCTAAATGAATAGCTAGTTCATAGAGCAGAAACTATAGCCACAGGACATATACACCATGTTTCATTTTACAGCAGTCATAATCTACAAGATACAAGTGGACACAGAAATCCTCAAAGAGACTACCAATGGAATTATTTTAGTATGTTTTTAAATACAGACACGATACAAAACTATACTCTTATTTTGATATACATCCGGTTTCAAGAAATAGACTTAAAACAGAAGAATGTTAAATGCATCCGAATTATTGTGCAAGAATAATAAGTAAAAAGCTTAAAATAAATCAGCAATGACTGTGGTAGTGCAATGCATTTGGTCAGTGGCATAATGTCTTAAACTCTTGAATCATCACTGCAATGCAGTCCATCGGAACCAAATTCAACAGCCACACTTACAAAGTGCATACCACATTTTAATATTACACGTCCCCATCTCTTTGACAACAATCTGCCTCAAGAGACGGCAACATTGGTACAGACTGTCACTTTTGGATCTTGAGCTTCAGCTGAGCGGCTTTGGCTTGTCCCAGTTTCAAGTGAATGTCCACAGGCCTTTCGAAGAACCTGACAATGGCGGGCTCATTTAACAGCGATGCTATGACCTGCTCAAATGAAAAGGACCACTCCACCTCCAAGTGCTCTGAGCCTGCTGGGTCCTGGCCGCTGTGGGAGCTGCTGTGGGAGCTGGTGTCGGTGCTGTCAGGAGACGTGGTGGTGTCTTCAGCAGGAGTGCCCTCTGCAGAGGAGGGGGCAGCTTTAGAAGAGGCTTCTGGGCTTCTGGGCTCCTGCAGTTTACGTCCGACCTCCTCCATCCTCAAAAGGAGACTCGTCACATGGGCTACAGCGTGGTACAAAGACTCCTCCTCTGGGTCACCATGGAAAATGTTGTAAAGAGTCTTTGAGAATTGGATAAATTGAGCCTGCAAGACACCAAAAATAGCGTAGACAAATAAGTATAATTTAAGGTGCAGCAATCAAACCAAACTAAGTTCTTGAATGTGATTTACCTGGTTAATCCTAGGCAGGTCCTTAATTGTTTCTTCCTTCTTGAGTATTTCATTTTGCCATTGTTTCAAGTAAGCCTGCAAGTCCACTTTTCCCCGACCTGTTATTACATGTATTTTTCCTTTATGAATCATGTTGATAATATTTACAATAACATTTGTCATACCACAGTACCTCTTTCTGGGCTTTTTCGAATAACACCATCTTCAGGAAGTTCAAAAGCTAAAAGAAAAAAATGAATTATTGCACTAATGGCAGGTGGTATTTGTGCAAATAATTGAAGGAAGGGAAAACGCAGAAAACATATTAGAAAAAAGGAGGAAAGAGTACTAGCTAACCAGCATGTCTATTCATATGAGGAGAGTCTTCAGAGAGAGAGACGTGAGGCATTCTTTGTTTCTGTGCGTGCAAAGGGCTTCCGGTGTACGCTGTGCATAATGGACAGAAAAGATTAAAGAAAGATTAGTAATGTAGTGAGAAAAGAGAAAAGGTTGGAGGAAACATGTAATTGTTAGGAAAGGGCTGGCGTACAAGAAAAAAATTACCAACATCTCAACTTCAACTAAGGTACCCATATGAACCAAGAGTGTTGAATGGACTGAAAATAAGTTTCTTTTATTACAGCTAATCATTGCAGAATGGGTCTGTTTTTGTCCTGCAAGTAACAACCAAACAATTTTGTTAAAGGTTAAAGTTAAAACTCCATGACATCAGCCAATACATAGCCTTTGTGAAAAGCCTGTCATACTACTCCTGATGACACCTTTAATGTTGCACATGTGCACGAAGCAGCAATTCTGTGTTTACGCATAAGTACGGTACATTTCATTGTCAGTTTACTTTATTGCTGTGTCCCTTTTTACTGTTAATATAAATATAAATATAAATGTCTGACTAAAAGTGTTGACATTTACCGCAAATGCTTTTAAATCAGCAGGGGACACACTTATCGCCACAATCAGAGCAAACAACTGCTATTTATTTGTGATCATTGAAAATGATGGTGAACAATCAGGTTGAATCAATAAAATCTGATTTATTGTGTTGTCAATATTACAAGCTGCCATTTGTTCATTCTAAATATGTGTCCTGCTTAAAGCTTCAATCAACTTATATTTAGCTCCAAAGATAGTATTTCTTCATGCTTGAGTCATGAAAGAGCATGCACACGAAGAGCATGCACGTTGTGTACAAGTCACTTCCCAGAAGAAGTCCCATCAGGCGTCTAGTGTGTTGGAGCGTAATCAGATGCAGCATATCTCCATGTGCTTTAATGCGATGATCAATGGACTGAGTATGTTCAGACGACCGTACAGGACCTGTCCTTGGTGCTGAAGCAATGTGAACTCTGCTGAAGCCATAACTCATGTTGTATGAGTCATATTCTGCTCTTTTATGTAACCGACTACAACTCTGTCAGCTGTAATTCACACACTTCCCCTTGGCGGATCCCAGAGACACTAGTCCACCACAGACTGTGCTCTCGGCTCCTCACACCCACTGTTGCCATGGCAAAGTCCTTTCACACCACACATTGGCTATTCTTACTTTGCCTTCAAGCATCCACTATCTAATGATGCAAATAGAGGCACATATTCAAGGACAGTTTATTTCACAAGGGCAATATGATCATCTGACTGAGGACATCAGAATGTCTACTGAAATTACCATTTGTGCTTTGTCAGCTGCTCGGAAGAGGAAAGTGAACAAGCTCGATGTGGAGCACATCAGACATTTCTCAGTACCTCTGCGTGTAATTGTCAACTCCCCCAGGAGACTATATGTCACCAGGGTTTGTTTGTCAGGTTGTTGTTTGCAACATAACTCAAGTTTTACAGGAAACTGCATGAAACAGACAAGGAACTAATTGATTTTGAAAGAGATGAAATACATTTTTTTTTAAAAATAGGACGTAACATGCTTTCAAAATAAAATAGTTTCCCCACTATTTAAGTTGTTTTAGCAGGATTACTTTGTTAGTCAATTAGGTCCAATTCCATAAGTGTATGATTCCACAGCAATTTTGCGCAAAAAAAATAAAATCTGTGCACCGCAATCTCTGCAGGGGGCAGGGACGGCCCAGAGCGGAAAGCCAAACGGTGGGATTGAATAAGAAAATGTGCAGACTCTATATCAGTGGTCCTCAACCCCCGGTCCGCAGGCCGGTGCTGGGCCGTGGGACATTCAAACCGGTCCACCAAGGAAATGATTCATTTCCATATATTATTAGAGTCTAAACAACCCTTTATTTGAAAAAAATGACTGGATCCTCTCCTATGTCTTCGTCACATGAATTTTACAGACCATGGTCACCCAAAGCACTTTACAATTGTTCAGAGCTCAGGTAGTTATTCCATTTGGTTTGCAGGGAGGTTGGTTGCCGGTCCGTGTAATGATTGTCTGACGTAAAACCAGACTGTGGCACTAAAAAAGTTGGAGATTGCCATCTAAATAACATGATTAAAACCCATGTTTAGCATAATATTCAGATACTAGCTATAGAATAATAAGCAATGGTAGCAATAATAAGCACTCACATTTTTTCTTATTTTTGATATTCTTGACAGAAAGTGTTTTTTTAAAAGTTGCTGTATTGTACATTTATGGCAATAATATGCTCACCTGGAGGGAGATGCAGCTTGAAAAGAAACTTCAACTTGTTTGTGAAAGATCCTCCATACAATGTGTCTGCAGATGAAATACATTATGGAAATAGTGGTTACAAATATATTCTTTATTTTGGCAGCATACCAAGAGCACAGCAGAACTCTTTAAAGTTGACGAGGCCGTCCTGGTTGGCATCAATGAGTCGAAAGACCCACAGGGACAGAGTGCTTTTCACAGGACAAAAGGCCCACGGCTCCAGCAGGGAGAAGAGCGTGCTGAACTGATGAAAGCCCAGCTGATACTGCTCCAGGTAGGCCAGGCTCGGGTCGTGGTGCAGCAGTGCCGGGCTCTTCATGGTCCAGTAACAGCTTAGAAAGTGCTGCCTCTGAAAGTGACACGTTTGTCTTATTGAGGAAACAAGACGACATTTTTAAAATGTTTTTCTTACTTTGAATACATAATAAAGTTCATCAAGCTGAGCGGCAGTAAACCGAACCTCCTGCATCACCACCCGGATCTTCAAAAGATTGAATGATGTGTGCAAATTATTACAATATAAAAACTGCACATTACTGTTAAACCAAAAAAAATGTTGAATATAACTTACAACATTCTGCTTTGTGGTGTCCTCCAATGTCTGTATGACATAAAGTTTATTTCTTTTTCGAGAGCTCTCCACATCTTCAGAGCGTAAATGTCCATATTTCTAAAATAAACCTACTGGTTAAATACATACATTGAAGTAAGAAAGATATATATTTATTATCCATACATCGTAAGCTTCGCGAATCAATTCGCTAATATCCACACCGAAATTAGAAGCCTTGTCATTGGCCCCAACCAAGGCCTGCTGTACGGTTGGAGGCAATGGACTGTCTTTGTTGGTTACACTGTCGAAGAATCTAAAAAGAAAACATAATTGTAGTTGTACTGTAATTTCCAACTCTCGGAGAGAAGCCTGCTCATAAAGACAAAACCTGTTGAGGATTGTGACAGCCTCTGCGTCGTCATGGCAGCTGATCAGGGCGTCCATATTGTAGTCCAGCACAGCCAGCCCGAGCTGCAGGATGGCTTTGATGCCGTCATAGAAGAAACAGTCGACAACATTGACTGCACTCTCAATGGGAAGCACGCTGATGAAGAGAGTCAGGAACCAGGACAAGGACACAGACGAGAAGAAGCTCAAGTCGGTCATGTGCTCCACCAGCTGCGGCAGGTTCTCACGGATCAGGTCTTCGAAGACCGCTTGGTCCACTAGTGCACCTGGACATTAGGCAGATTTGTTTTTAGCCATCAGTTTCATTATAATAACAAACTGATTTAAAACTCACTCACCAATAATTCTACGATTGAAATAATCTGGCAGCATACGCTCACAAACAGCCACTAAAAGCCAGAAAGCTTCCTCTTCTTTTGCATAAAGTAGTAGAACTGAAGTGAGAATGTTCATAGCCTAAGAGGAAATAATAACAGTAATGACCCTTTGAGAGCAAATTATTAAACAAAACATTTGAAATAAAGAAAACACATGTAAAGAAAAAAAAAATATATATATATTCCTTGCCTGACAGTAGCCGATTTTGGGGTTCCTGTAGGCATAGGCAGTGAGGACTCTGCGCAGGGCGGAGATCCCGGTGTCACTCTGAAAGGCAGGGTGCTCGGGCAAAGAGCGGTGCAGGTCCCTCTCGATCTCATCTGTGGCCAGTGTGCTTGTGCCCAGAGACTGCTCCACCAGCTCAGTGTAATAGCCTGGGTGAGTGGCCATGTCATTCACAGCTCCTGCAGGAATAATCCAAAATAGATGCTGCTTCATTGTGCATACTCTAAAATCTTTCCATTGGAATATTAATGTTGGTTGAGCACTTGCACAGCCAATATATCCCTTGATCCTGCAAACTACTCACATTCAATTACACATTGAACTGACAGAGCTAAGGACAACTTAAAAGATACCTGAGAAAAGCATCCACAGCTCTCCTCTCAGGGCTTCAGGGACTCCACGCACGATCAGATCCCGAGTCTTCTTTGTGAAAAACATACTTGTACCACGTCCATATTCCGCAAAGTGTATATTCCAAGACTGTTCCTTCATCTTCTCTTTAAGCTATTAAATATTGATGATGTATATGTATTATCTACCTAAATGGCACAGGTAACATTGACATGATAGTAGTGCAGATAGCTACCATTTTGGGCTCAAGGTTTTCCATGTCTTGTGGGTGGAATACTGTCATAAGGGCCTCAGTGCTTACAGCCTTGGCATTGTCTTTTTGCCCCACCATCAGGGTCACATCTTCTGGGTTATCCTCAAAATGGTTGAGGAGTGACTGACATTCACCACGGATGGCCTAAAACCAACAATATTCAAAAGATGCACAGACTAAAAAGATATGAAATAAGATTAGGGTGTGGAGTCCTTGGAAGTTACCTCTGATGAGGCGGAGTGCAGAGGACTTGCACTAATCCCACATCTGCTGCGTATAGAGTTGGCAAGGCGCTGGTAGTCGCGTACCTCGGAAAAACGCAATGCCTTTTTCCCGCGCACGCACACAACCAAAGCTCTGCTGCCAGACACTGGCTTTTCAACATTAACAACCTAAGAAAAAACATGAACATTTATTACAGGCGATTTAAAGTTATATATTAAAAACAAGATTACCTCACGCATTGGAATGATTACATGACACTGGCTTCCATCTTGACTGGCAAAGCAAAGGTAGTTTTCAGATAGACATATCTTGCCAAGTGTGTTAAAATGGCTAAAGGGCACCCAGAGAAAACTTTCATGGACTTCTAATAAGTTCTCTTCTTTAGGAAGTCTAAAAAATGTACAAAACTGTTCACTCTTTGCATGAGCTTCTAATCCTCTGAAAAGAAAGATTCAAAAAGACAATTATTAAAAATACATATATTAGAATAAAAAAGAGGAAAGAGGAAAAGTACCTCTTTGTGATCTGCAGAGGATCGCTGAGCATTGGCTCCTTTTGGAAAGAATCTTTATCAAAGAGACGCTTAATAGAGTAGTCTGCCAGTTGTTCCATAATTACAAACGTCTCACTTAGGTGCAGAAACATTGAGAAGTAGTGATCCTCGCCTTGAGCCAGAACATGGATACTTTCTGTCAGAATAACATTTGACGTCTTCTCCAGCCTCCAAATCTCATCCCAGGAGATGACCAGCTTTACTACAAGGCAATGGAAAGTATAATAAATAAAGAGTTTTGTTTGTACAGATATTTTCTTAATTATGGATTAATATGGGCATGTCTCTTGCTGATGAAAGCACAACAAGTCAAGTCGAAGTGAACTTCGATGTGAATTCAAGGCAAAATGACTCACCCTCTGCTCCCAGCAAGTACGAGTAGAAGCAGAGGAAGTTGGTGCTGAGGTAAAGCCAGCCCTGGCACGGCACTTTGCCTTTCCAGTAGCTGCATGAGTAATAAGTCACCAACTTCTCCTCTGGAGGCAACTCAAACCACTTCTCAAACCTCAGAAGGGCTTCTCTGAACTTCTCTGGATCATCTTCAAGAACGAGAGATGATTTTCCTTCCTCAGCAATCAGACCCTTGACAGACCCAAAACATTATGTGGTTCAGCAGGGAACACATTATTGGATAGAAATAGTACATTAAGTTGACGCTACAATCAATATAAAACCTTACTCTAATCTTTCCTTGAACAAAACTGGTGACGTCTTCACTTGAATCAAAAACAGTGAGAGTCCTCATGATATTCTGCTGCAGCCATTCCCAGTGCTGAAATATCTCCTCTTTGGTCACGCCTGTACAAAGAAAAAAACAATACAATACACCTCTTCTACCTCATATTAGAAACTAGTGCCGTCAGTTAAAGCACTAATGTCTTTTTATAGACACAAATTAAAAAACTCACCACATGCTATGGACCAATAGATCTGCGAGTCGGGTGTGTGATGCAAAATACGAAACGGAGCAACTTTAGATGTGGAGTCCAACACAGTGTCCAAAGTGCCCACAAGGAGCCCTGTAAATTAAAAACACAACACACTCCATTAATATGCTTCATTCGGAATTACAGGCAGCTCAATAAGAAGCATTGAAGTTCAGAGGGTTTTTGTGTTTCTTCTGCATCTTAAGATATGCACAAAACACATCTTTGAAGGAATAACAAATGTTACGCTAGAATTTATTTTTTAAAATCAGATTAATAATTTGAAGCAACTCTGAGGACACCAAAATCTTAGATGTTCTTTGCAATTCAAATGGTATATAAATATCCAACTAACAGATCCTGCAAGTATGATGAGCTGATGGTTTGTAGCAACAGTGAGAAAAGATGTAAATTGCTTGTCTCATAGTACTAAATGTGACCCTGGATAGTTGCCAGTCCGTGTTTGTCTCTAAGAGTAACTGCATCAATTAAGTGAAGATTTTCCAGGCAGCAGCCGCCTCATGCCAATAGTAGTGTGGATGGGTCTCCATAATGAAGCAAAGCAGCAGAGGATAATTAGACTTGAGACATAAAAGTAATATATAATCCCCCAAGGTTAGCTGCTGATCAAGGAGTCTTTGGACAAATAGAAAGAGAAAATCATGTTTTCCTTCTTATGTTGTTGTATTGAAATTGATAAAACATTTTTGAGTAGACAAAATTTGATCCAAGCAAATGAAACCAGTGAGAAATATATCTATCCAACTCATGTCATGAATATTTAACAAGGGTGCAGAGAAACTCTTTTTTTCTGCATCAGCATGGTACAAACAGCCAAAGAGAAAACGGTATCAATGACATGCACAAGAATAAATCAGAGTATACTTAAGGCAAACAGCTCTTGGAAAGTGAGATCAAGTGCAACGTGCATTTAACTCCCACTATTATTACAAAGACTCGCTCTTCGTCTTCAAATACACACGTTTCATTATCTTTAGTGTCATTGATGTGCTTATTACTTAATCTGCTGACAGGATAAGAGAGTGTTCAGGAAAAATGATTGTGGATGTGTCATAAACAAGACTGACATGGATTTGTATAAGATGTTGCCAAATGTTTACATGTTCATAAATAATCTTATCCTTGAGTATGTGTTGTATACATTTGCTGAGAACGAAACATCATATTCTGTATGCCTACATTTTTTGAGTGTGCAATGCTTGTTTTTTAAATGGAAATCTGTAATGTACTTTCATTGGTTACCACACAGAGCTCATGACAGTGATGTTGATTTAAAGAAATAAATAAAAAAACAATCACATGGCAAAGAATTAACAGCATATGGCTCCAAATCTCATTTTCTTTTATTTGCTCCAAGGTCAACTGATAATATGTGGTCACATCATTGGTCAATCCTAAACACAAAAGTAGGACATGACACCATATTGAACAGCAAGTTTAGTGTAAACCTTTACCATGCAATATGTATACAATTACACTAATACGCACTAATATTAGTCGTCACCATCTTTAAAGAATAATAAAGCAGTCTTCACACAGTACGTGTGATTTGGTAGCTTGGATCAAACCTGTTGCAGTAGGTTGAGTAATGGAAAGCACACTGTGGACTGCAGCCATGGACTGTAACACGCCCATGTCATTGAAATTCTGTATGTCATCATAATACCACATATGGTCTTAAATATACACGTACAAATAAGGACATATTCCCCACATTGTTTATCTTACCTGTCAGTCCTCCGCCACCTTCTCCATAGCCTCGTCTCCGCTGCAGAACGAAGTACTCGTTATCTTTCTCGGTGACCCACAATTTGAAGGCGTTCTTCAGCAGAATCTCTTCAGGTTTGAGCCACATGTTTCACAGCTCATTGATGTGTCTATTAAATCGACCTGACATGCCGCAATTAGCGATATTGTGGCCTGACATATAATAACGCGCATTTGTTTGTGTCCGTATGCCTCCCTTTCCCACGTCGACAAAAAATTCTGCCACCAAAGCAAGGGATGACGGGATTGTAGTTTTAAACAAGGAGGCGGGCCAAACGTCATTCCATGTGCTGTCTGTTTGTGGCGTCACATTACTGATAAAATGAAGATTATCATGTATTTTCTTGAACACATAGTTCATGCTCAGTTTAACCTAGGTCCTAGGGGATGTATGATGATTCGTTCATAATTTCACAACCTCAAACGTTGGTTATGTAGTGATGTTAAATGAACAGCAGAGGTCATCAATAAGCTTCCTTTTGCAAAGGCTAAGTGGCTCATCTAAATAACTTACATGGCCAGGTTGTATTGGTAATCTTACGTCGATAATCTTCAACAACTATGTCAATACGGTTTTAGATTTGTTGAAGAAATTGAATATTAATAATAATGTAAACAAACTACAATCTCGTCGCGTAAACTAATGGAGAGTATACGTCATCCAAGCGCGCCCATCCATCTTCCCTGAGCGCCGAAATCAAATAAACTTTTAGCTTCCATTGTTATATTTGTCACTTACAATATCGGGTTCATCAGAGTCACAGGTCATACCGCGAATGCCAGAAGAACCCGGTTTGTATCCATGTTTTAGTACATTTCAGCTTCGACCCGTACTGATGCTGACTTTAACTGTAGCAAGTATGTTAGCTAACATGCTAACTTTACTCCTAAAACTTTAAGAGTAAAGTATGGAAGAAAGCTCATCGCGCCCTTCAACTGCCAGCAGTGTTTCTCATGAATCTTTTCTACAGAACCTGTTAAAGCAGCTGTGTGTTCCTCAACCTGTTAATCTCGCAGACGCACCTCCTGTCACAGTAGTCGCTCTTCAGCGGTACTTGTCTGATCCAGGAGACGCGCAGCTGCTGCCTGATGACAGCTACAGCTACGATGTGACCATCACAGACGGAGTATGGAGGGCAAAATGTCTCCTCCACTCAAGTTTAAATCATATGGTGAATAAAAACTCCCTCAAGACAGGCATAGAAATCTGCCTAACTCAGTGCTCTTTTGTTTACAATGAGAGGAGACTAGGGCATGGTTACCTCTGTATTGAGAACCTCATTTGTTGGACTGGTACCCCCACTGTATACTCTGTTGACAAGGACATCAGTGCACTTCCTCTACTAGTCAAGCATGGCATGGAGAGGAGCCTGTCTTTGCAAGGTGATGTGCCACTTCAACTGAACCGTAAGCACTACCTCCCACTGTGGAATAATGATGACCCAGAGGGAGCAGTGTGGGCCTCGGAGTCCCTCTCAGAGAACACTGTGCTTGATGGTAAGTCCCAGCGCAACAGTAAATGTATCTCCATAACAATAACGACACCATCAGTGTTTATTATTATTCTCAACAGTGTCCAAGATCACGTTTCTCTGTTATCTGGAAGCACAGTTTCAAAATCGACAGAAAACATTCCCTCTTCTTGTTAAAATAATTCAAAAATCCAGAGTAAGATATTATGGAAAGTATGGGCTCAAGGTGGATTATCCTTATCAGGTAAATTCAATCTGTGTGGAATAATTAAACTGAAAGGTAGCCAAACTTTCCTTTCTGGTTGTGACTCCTGTTCTGTGTTCTGTTGCAGGCCTATTTTGAGGTGGCAGATCAGAGTGGCACCATGTCCCTTGTTCTGTGGAATGACCTTTGTCCAGAGTTTTATCAAAGACTCCATGTGGGAACAGTGCTGTACCTTCAAAATTACGCTCTGAAACAAAGTTATCAGAACAGGACGCGCCCACACATGGACCATTACAGAGTAAAGGCTTTTAACTCTGTGGGTATGTAGCTGTGGAGGGAGGGATTCTCTATACATTGCCTTCCTTTTCAATTAGTTACTTTTCGATATGTAAACTGTGTATTTGGTTAGTTTGTCTATAAATGTCTATCATAGGTGAAAAAAAATATATATATAAATCTATTTTTTTTATAATGTATTTTATTTAATGTATTCAAGACATCCATACAGTTACATTGGTAAAATACTTATCTTTTTCAGAAATCTGCCTGAACCCACATAGTCCAGTTTCCCATATAACTATAATTTCTCCGAAGAGTGTGCTGTCTCAGTGGGGATTACCTGAAGTTTCATTCCAGTTCACCACAAGGTTGACTTTGTCTTCTAAGTTTGTTGATTATATATTTTGTATAATTTGACACATGCATGTGTATATTTGCTCTAGATCAGCTTTGAATCAACTATCGAACAATTCTGTTTGCGACATTATTGGTTTGGTAACATTCGTGGGGCGTGTGGAAAGAGTTAGAAGTAAAACCAAAAAAGGTACTATGCATCGTGTAACAAAATATTCTGTATTTCAATTACCGGTGGTAAATGTATATGCCCTACAGTGTGTATGTGTGTATATATAGTATATATATTG
>JAPMNZ010509227.1:0-12509 GCA_029875035.1 Pomatoschistus microps | reverse complement strand
TATACAGAGGAGGCTGTATACTGTATAGTACCAAATCAGCTCGTTTGTGCTCAGTATGTAAAAACGGTGAACTATTCCTTTAATCTCAAATGGCCAAGATAGGATTTTCTTCCATTTAGTTTTTATTTTTATTTTTATGAACTGCAGGTAATGTTCAGCCTTTTTGAGATGAATAATGACTGGGCTGCAATATACAATGACTATGATTACAATCTGAACATTTCAAAATACAGATTCCAAAATATTTATTGCATGACTTTTTGCTTTCATCAGTTCATGTTTGGTTATTTTTGTGTTTTTTTTGGATAGTGTTTTTCAAAATAAATGTTTAGTGCAAAAAGTCATGCTTTTGTTGACATTTTTTTTTCTTTATTGTCATTGATTTGTAAAAAATGTCCATGTTTTTTTGCTTCCCGACTCTTGGTTGGAACAGGCTAGCCGTGCTGAACTAACGCAGTACTACAGTTGGCTTCATGTGGTAATTATAGCTGTTGGACGAGGCCGCAGCATCTTTGAGCAGTAATATTCTCCTCATTCTGCTCTTTAATTACTTCCTATTGCATTTTCCTAATCTCTCGGAACTTGGTAATTTAATTCAAGTGAAGAGGAGGTTTCTTGTTCTTGGCATGGCACAATGTTTCAGTCAATGTTTTAATGATGACAAATTAGTCACTTAGACGACTGAAGATAAATCTTAACGTCAAAATCCTGACAGAACAGGTTTAGACTTGGTGGACAGCGCAGAGATGAAGATGTAGTGCTATATCAGAGTATGGTTTGTTGTATTGGAACACCCCTAACCGCCTGGGAGCTGCCTCAGTCCTGCATTGTGTGGCCTTAGTTCTCGTTCTACAGCCTGAGTCCTGAATCTTTTGCCCGTCTGTTCGTGGGAGTGGATCCCTCCTTCTATGTGGCCTCCCAGAGGTTTTTAACTTTTTTCCTACTAGGTTTTTAGAGGTTTTCCTTGCCAATGCATGATCCACTTGGTTCGGACCCTTAATCCTCTCTGCTCTGGTCAGGACCAATGTAAAACAAGACCACTGTACTGCAGCAACATCTCAGGTAGAAAAAAGCAATAAAAATAAAGATTGGAAAGCACAAAACAGCTGTTTCAGAGCTACTCAGGACTTGCAGCCGTTTTCCAATGCATTCAAAAGAACTTGATTCCAAACGCAACAAACACACTTGAAATTATCTCTGCAACTGTGATGAGCAGGTTGCTCATCGAGATGAGGGGAATGGAGGCCACATAGAATGTGGATCAGGCTGGATTTGGCCTCCGGGCCACACTTTGCCCAAGTCTGGTCTAGTCAGTTTTCCTTTTCAGATTCAAATGGGAATCTGCTTCTTACCTCTTGAATTTCTCTTCCAGTCTCATTCCTTAACTCAACGCCGAGCTGTTCAAGGAAGAACAACCAATTTTGACATTCTCTTAGCGGAACACAAGACCCGCGCAAAGGAGAAGGATGGGCCCAAAGAGAAGGATGGGCCCAAAGAGAAGGATGGGCCCAAAGAGAAGGAAAAGGAGAAAGATGCAACACAGGAGCAAAACGATTTAAGCCAGAGTCCCACGTCACAGCAGAGCTCCAGCAAGCCTCATTGCCCCAATGGAAGACCACTGTCCATCTTGAAACTGCGGCTGGCCAATGCTCATATACCCAGGTACAACGGTTCAGCTCTTATAACATCTTGCAACAGTACAGTCATAGCCATATAACCATATACCCGCTTATGCAGATAACTTAAGACAATTTGCTAGGGTAAAAACTTAACTTTTATTGTCACCAAATAAGAAAAGTGTATTCACTGTAAAATGTGAAACAATTTGACTTTCAAAAGGATAAAACGTAAACGTCCTTCTAAGGGCTGAGGGAAAAATGTATCATATTTTTCCTCCTCGTATTTATCAATATTTGGTTAAAAAAACCAAAAAACATTTCCCATCAACTACTATTTTGAAAAAAAACATTCACTGCTGACAAAATGCTTAATTTTCCCACAATTTTCCATAAATGTGTACCTTTTGGTACCACTCAATTTCTGCCTTTTCTAGTCTGAAAAGCAATGACTCTATGTCCTTGGGAAGCATAAGAGTCAAATAAGGCTTTTATAAATCGACAAGCCGAACAAGAATAAACTATCTGAAAAAATAAAATGAAACATTTATGCCCTGAACAAATGAGAAATTGTTAGTAATGTGTTTACCAACTCTTGAGCTTGCATGTATTATGGCCAAAATGTAACTGTGATTTTTGGCCCAGGGCTCCAGGCTCCACTGCCTCCACAGCCTCTGCATCTGCGGCCATTCTTCCCTCAGCCCCAAACCCAGAGCCACTTCCTTCAGCTGCAGATGGAGGACGACTCTCCAGTGATGAAGGAGACGCAGAACCACCAGAGGAGGCAGACCGAGCAGCCATTCACTTCTCCAAGCACCATCCACAACCACTGGGGGTAATGGATTTTGGATTCATTTTTCAATTAAGTCACAATGGATCACCTATATGACAATATCTCAGTGATCGTTATGGTACTGCTTTGCCTGGGACCTTCAGATATTAAATGTGTTTTGACTCCTTTGATTATTTTCCCATTTGTTCCACTAGATGTGGTTTAAGAGCTCTTCTGCTTTCTAGTCATCGCTTATGCAATACTTCAGATTTTCTTCTGAAGAAATTGTTTCACATTATAAAACTTGAAATAGGGGCAGCTTGAAATATCAAATATTCCCGACCGTTTGAAGAATATATAAGAACATATTTAAAAACCAAATTACAGATGACTTTATTGGGTTTTGGTTAGGTAAAAGATGGAAGTATAATCAAACGAGCACATAATTCAAATTCCTGCCCTTTTTTGAAGCTTTTTGTCTCCATTTAAATAACAGCCCATTCAAGTGTCTAGATTCCTGTGCATTTGAAGGCAGATTCCAAAACTGCCCATGTGCTCTGCGGTGACAATTCCCAAAACTGGAGCTCCACACTGTTTGACACTAAAAGCACATTGTCTCAGTGCAGAAAAACCTGTGTGTAAACCTGACACAGCTCTGTGAATGCATTAAAGGACTATTTTGCTCTTTCTTGTTGTAACATGTTTTTTCTTTTTCTTGCCAGTTGTGCATATTCAACAGTCGACTAATGGGACGTGGCCACTATGTGTTTGACCGGCGATGGGACAGGATGAGGCTGGCTTTACAGAACACTGTGGAAAAACATCTTAACTCACAGATGTGGAGGTGCAAAAACTGAAATATGCTCCTTGTTTAAAAAACCTTAGAGATTTATTCCAAAGTTGGTTTTACTGTTCAGTCTTGATCAAGAAGATGGATATGAAAATATAATGACAATTATAAACTTGAGAATTGTTAACCATGACAAGTTGTCCTGTTGGAAAAGTCAAAAATCCGTGGTACTCTTATCAGTGAAATACGAATCCTTTTATAAACAGTGACTACTTTACGTGTATCAGCGACTTTGGGTCCTACATGTTACATTCAATTCTCTGAACTATGTTGTATAGTAATTAAACTGTTCAAATGCCCTAAACATGGCCTGAAGAAGGCCCTAAAGGTGACAGCTAGTCCTTGTTTATTATAGGAATTTTATTTACTTTTATACAAGAGTGCCTGTGAGTTTAACACTGCTTGATTCTGAAGAGCACTGGGACAAAACATTTTGGACACCCTTGTCTTAAAACTTTAATGTTGTTTGCAGTGTTTTATGTCCTAAGCTTACATATGCTCTATGCAGAAGTTGTTTAATATTTGGTGTATAATTTAAACCAGTCCTTTTTATATTTGGCAAATCAACAACTTTGTAAAGTCCTCCGCAATAACTGTTGTGATTTAGGGCAAAATCAAATTGAAAATAAAAAGATTAATTGAATTTAATAATATTTTCCTTTTATCTCTCATAGGAAAGTGCCACTTGCAGCAGAGAGCCCCCAAACGCCCTCTTCTTCTTCTTACTCCTCCTCCTTGTCCCAGCAGCCTGACTTTGCATCCTCGCTCTCCGGCAGCTCTGTTTCCACACCTCCATCAAACTCTTATATCGCCACCTTCCCCCAGACGACAGGGGTGTTCAATATTCGGGACATCCCACTTACGCACACACAAACTGCACAGGGCAAAGCATGCAACGGCATGCACAAAGTAAACCGCCAATCCAAAGTGACGACAGACTCTCTGGTGGGATCGAAGAAGAGGAAAAATTCCTCTTTCTACTCTCTTTCTCCCTTGTTTCCAGTGGTTGATAATTCACAAAGGAATGGTGACACTCATCATCCCAGGTTACAAGGTGCAGGGGCAGCTGTTTCCCTACCTGATCGCAGAAAGAAGTTTGGGGGTGGGAGTGGCGAGCTGTCGAGTGGACCAGAGAGCTGGATGTCTCGAGCTGAAAGAAGTCACCACTTAATAAAAAGGTCTGTTGTTTTTATTTTACCGAAAAAGAAAAATTTAAAGAATTATTTGAGTGACCTTCCTTCGTCTCTAAGGAAATGAGGTTCAATAAGCAATGATATTTTGTCAGTGTGGCATTAGGCTTGACCGTCATCTTGATATATTTCTCCAAAACCTTGGAATACAAGATGAGATCAACTTTATTTTAGAATTATTTTTGTTGTTATTATCATTAGAAATAGCTTTATATGGTTTTTAACAAACATATTTTTTGTCATTTTAAGGCTTCTAGAACAAGTAGTGAATGAAAACACAGCTCTCTCCTATTTCCAGCGGTGTCAGGACCACCATCTACTGGTGACTGAGTGTATTCATGTTTGATTTCAACAAAGTTTGCAGGATTCCAATACAAGCACATAGTTCATGCAAACTAGTTGTATTTTTGAAGAGACGAATATTTGGAAAAGGGCTCATTGACATTTATGTAGATGATAAAAATGCAATAAATTAGCATTTTTCTTCTGTTTTTTAATCTTACAGTTGTCTGCCTAAAGATATACAAAAACTCACCCAGATTTCCCTTTAGCTCTATTTGTTGACTAATTATGTGTTGCCGTTGCTAGATTTCACCAAAGGAATTGGCAACACAAATAAGAGACTCCATAATGAGCATTGTTGTTTTATTAGTTTTATTAGATTTTATTAGATAAGGCCATAAATGTTTTAGCTTCCAAAGTAGCACCAATTATGTGTTGCTACTTTGGAATTTTACATGGATTAAGAGTTTTCTCTTTTGAATGAATGGTCATTCTCCACAGTGGTGATGCTGGCATCAGTGCGCCCTACTCCTCCAAGGTTACAGCTGCTGCCCCGTTCCAGCTCCTGCCCTCCTCATCAGTCCCATCAACCCACGGAGGAAAAGCAGAAAGTCGAAAGAGGAGCAGCCCCAACTCTTACAGAGGGAAGGCCAGCAAACTGAGCCACCTGGGTGAACCCGAGAGCCTGTTTGGAAAAGGGAATGACTGCGGTGGGATACCAACTTTGAGACCAGAGTCTGCCCGACAGGTAACATTTTACCAATAATGGAAACTGTATGGACCAGTGGATTCATAGATCACTGAGTGGACTTTTTGCTTGTTCAACAGAACTAAGACAAAACAAACTATTGACTGGGAAAGCATAAGAAACACACTTTATTTTTTTTATATGGATCTTTTATGTGTGGAACTGAAGCGATACCGATATTTCTAGATTCCCCTCTGTGGATTAAGATTTATCGGCCTTGGTTTATGTGCCTCTTGTTCGATCATATTAGATTTGATTAGGCAAAGGATCCAGTTTTCACCTGTAAATTTACTGTGTTTGAGCTCCAGAAATAAAGAGTCATCAGTCACCTGTTTTTCCCGAAAACCTTCAACACTGTTACAGATAAAATATGAGTCAGAGTTTATTATTGACTGCTGCATGAGAAAGGATAAGAAACCTTCATTTGTCCTACAGTGAGAATATTTTGGTGTTGTAGCGCACATACAAGACCGCTGGTATAAGGATAAATACATTGATTCACTTGGTTTGATTTTGTGTGTGCTTTTTGTGTTTTCAGGTCAAGATCACAGACAGCAACTAGCTTCCTGGTTTGGTTTCCTGGTTTCTGGCAGCTGCAATATTCAATTCTGCCCATGACCTGCCAACTCACCACCAACTCACCAACTCTCAAACTAACGAACTGCTTCTACTTTCAATTCACAGTCACAAATGAATCCTCTCACTCACTGGGAGTTTCGATAGAAAAGGATTGTACATTTAGCCGGGACACTTTTTTGTGTGAATTTTTACATAGAAAACTGCTGATCAGCCAGAACTTGCCTACAAAGGGAATTTGCCTTGACATTTTGTACAAAGGCAGCCTCAGAACCCTTGCTCAAAAGCCTCATCGCAACCAGAGCATTGTTGGTCTCTACATGTACCACTTCACGTGTCTGCTCAACTATAGATGAAAATCACATCTGTTTGTGGTGATTTAAAGGACTTAAAGGCACAACTACTGTAGGTCGTGAACTGCACCTATGCCACTATATACTTCCCTTTTCTCTTTCATTTAGAAAGAAAGCAGCTTCAGTAGGCTAATCTCGCACCATCTCTCATCCTTTTTTTATCTTTTTGAAACTGCTGTTTATCTGTATCTCTACTGCTCACCCTGCCTCTCTTTATAAACCTATTGTTGCCTTTGTGTACCCAGCATGCCCATGGTCAAAGTGCACTTATACGCTCTCTCTTCCTCTGTCTGTCACGGACTCCTCAGCTAGTGCCACTCTAGGGAAGATGACTCTGTCATCAATTCACTCAATTTCAATATAGGAAGAAGATTGTAGATGTCAATTCTGAAACACAATGTCTGAATGGACTAATGCTACAGTGGTGGATGTAAGTTTTGTAAAAAAGAAAATACAATTATCATTGACTATTGTTATTGTAAGTGAACAGTAAAGCTTCAGACAAAAGGTTTAAGCAAAAATATTTCTATGGCATTTTGAAGAAATGTTGAAAGTATTATGAAAGTTTTTAATATGTACATAGCTGTTTTTATTTTTGTATTTATTAACAATTTTCCTTTTACTAAAAAATGAGCTATGGGAGAAGGACAAGGTTTGCCCTAAGTTTTTTACTTTGGTCTTCCTCACAAGAACAAGATCATCTTGATATATCCTTTGAGAACCTTTTACAAATCAATCTTTTCAAATGCTTCGTATTGATGTTCAACTACTTTTACATTGAAAAGTGTCTCTGTAGATTTAGATTTGAATAATTAAAAATTCAATATGAATCTGCAAATAACCTTGCTGACTAACCGACAAACAAACTCTTGTGATTAGACTATTTTATATAAAAAAGGAAGAGCCCCGCATTCCAATTCCACTTAATCTTCCACTGGAACCACTGTTACCTTCCAAAACGGTAAAGTCTAGTATTCAGTTTTATTATTGCAGTTATCAATATTTAAAATGTTTCCTCAATGGGACATACTCACCTAATAATGTATAATTTTTTTAACATATTTTTTCAATAAGTTGAACTTTGTTACAAAGAAGAAGATTGACCGTTGCCTGCTGCTGTGATGGTTACATCAGGTACTGGCCAACTGCTACCCAAAACAATGGGACTTTGAATTAGAAAAATGTACATATTGGACTAAAGTTATTTTGTGTTAATGTTTCCAACGTGCTTCCCTTGATGACAAGTTATTGGTGTTTTAAGTGTGTATCACATGTTTCCAGCCTGTAGCTGGTTCAGCCGTGGTAAATACAGTACATGTTTACTTGGGTACTTGCAGAATTGTAAGTGTGTGGATAAATGTACTTGTACTACTTTACGACAATTGTGTTACCACCAATCTCCTTAGCCTGCTGCTAAATGCCATAGGTTAATTTGCAAGGCCAACAAATACGATTGCTAATGTTATTGTTTCATTTAGTGCCTACAGAGTGGTTTTGGGTTTACTGGTCACAATGTTTTCTGTAGAGCTGCAGGTCTTGTGGATGTCCGAACATTACATTTGTTATCGACAGGAAGCTGCAGCCTGTCACAGCTCTGTCCCTCGAAGCTGTTCAATACTGTTGCTGTTGAATTATATGGAGGTATTAATATGTTCTAAAACCTTCCTTTTTGCACTTTGTCATAAATGCCCAGATCTTTAATCCTATTCTATTTATATAAATGTTTGAAATATGAAAATCTTTATCTATATATTTGCGAAGGTATTTTAATCTTCTGAAGTAAATAAGGAAAGTTTTATTATTTTTATGCAGCCCCCTTGAGTTGTACTTTTGTCTGAATGGTTCAAACTGTTGGACCAAATTTTATTTCTTTAAAATTATGAACTTTTGCTGTACAATATTCAGATCTTTATTAAAAGATTTCAATTTGACTGTTATATTAAAATGTTGTCATTTTTATTTAAACGCAAACAACTTATTTGCTTGTGGCTTATGCAAGGTTGCATGAAAAGATTATGTAGTTTAGGTTGAATTTTTCACTCTGGAGATGCCTAAAGGCGTCTGCAAAAAATAATTCGATTTAATTTATTAAGCACTAGTAGATTAGCACTGAATCTTTCAAATGTGAAGGTGCATAGTTCTATATCACTGATAAATGTAATACAATTATATGTATACAATCACTTGCAGTCCATGTACATCAAAATGCATCAACAGGTAAGAAATGCTAATGGGCACAAATTACTATAAAACCTCTTGGTGTGTGGATGTTGGTGAGGTAGACATTTCTGGATTATTTTGTAGATGCCTAGCCAGTGGAGGGAGCAGGATCCTCCTGCAAAGGATCCCAAATAGAGCTTTACAGTTGTCCAGTCTGCTCCAGAATTCCTAAAAAAGCATTTATTCTCTAAAACCAGAAATGTGCAGTTTTTTACTGGAAAGGCCCTCGTACAGCACATACACAGTTCCAGAATCTACCGCTCTTGTTACTTTTAGAGTTATGCTGTTCACAGAACAACAGACAAACTTGGACAATATCAGCGGGTGACCGTGGATCAGTTCAGGGATCAATTCCCTCACAAGACCTACTCCCACTGATGTCTCCTGTTGTTGTGTCCTTGGGCTGGACACTGAAACCTACTTTGCCTCAATCCCATCTGAAAGATCAAGGCTGCTCACAGCAGAGCAGCCATCTTCCTGTGGACTCCCCACCATGGGGGTCGGAAAGGAGCTGGTGCTTTGGGAATTGGGTGGCAGCTATGACTGGCCTGCTGGTGCCCAGAGTCAGAACTAGCTTATTCTCCAGCAATGTTCAAATCCAGTTTAAAAACAGTTCTGTTTAGCTGTGCACACAGCTGAGGGATTCCTTTGCTCTCATTGAATGTAAAGGGATTATTTATTTTAAGGCAATTTGAGTTTTCTTGTGTATGGACTGTGCAATGCAAATAAACTTCCTTTGCCAGATAGTTTGAGCTAAACCAGACTCCAAAAGGACATTAACATTAGCCATGGTGGCCACATTGTTAATGTTATTTGAAATCTAGCATCTCTTTTACTGGAGTCAGAACTGTGTTCACATTGCTGGCAGTAAGTCGCACCTGTTCCCCTCCGCCAAGGCTGCTCTTCAAAACCAAGGCAAGAATAGTGTTAGCTATTTTATTTATTTGTAGATAACACCACATTGGAATTTGTCCTGTATTTGAGGCATCTTTCAATGCCGGTAGAGCACCTGTGTGACGTGGGCACCCTACTGTTTCCAAACATGTATAGAAGGGGTGTCAATTTTGTTTTTTTTTAGACCATTCTGGGTTGATCTGGAGTAACTAATCGTGGGGCGCAAGGCTCATAAACACTATAAAACATATAATTTGAAATATTTAAAATATGATAGTGGCAAAAATTCCAATATCTGCAGCAGAAATACAGCACTTGAAATGATTTTTAAAAATGTATACACATTTAGAAAAAGTGGGGTTCCCACTTCACACAGGTCACTGAAAGAAGCAGCAGTTTTGGCTATAGTACAGCACCTAGGGACCCATAGTTGTTGAAGCTCTGCTTGATCAGGCCGACTTATCTCTCCTTGAACTGAAGCCCCCTGCTTTCAAGCAACTGACAGAGCAGAACAAAATGAATGGAAATCTACAGGTAAAGACATGGAGACGCATGATTAACAGTAATGGCCACAGTACAAAATAATTGGTTTTGCATTTTTTGATGCCGCAAGTATGTGTGTATTTGTGTCATGTGTCTTATGTCTTTTGAGATATGAAGTGTTTTATAACATTTGAATGTAGCAAAGCCAGAAGTTGATGGAGAAGAGACCCTGCTCACAACATGTGTTTGAATACTTTAAATTCATAATGTATGTATGATGTAATATGGGTTGTGAGGCGCCTTGTGTTACCTTTTGTAGGAAAGGCGCTCTACAAATAAAAGTTGATTGATTGATTGATAACCGCTTCAATACAAAATTAGGAGGTTCTCTGAGGGAGGGAGATTGTCAAAATCTCAAACATGCCACTTGGTTATGAGACTTCTTTCCAAAAAAAATTGGAACACCGAGTCATCGCAGTTTAGATCTTATCACCCACACTCCCATGCCCAACCTGCTCAGTGACCTTCTGTAATCTTCCTACCGCATTCTCATCTTCCAGGAATCACTATATGCTGCCCTTCCATCCCCCAAGGGCATGGTACCTCCCCATAGTTCCCTCCAGATTTTCAGCCACTCAATCGGCCGGTCTCCATGTTTATATTCTGTAAACTGTATAAACACTTGCACCGACACCACAGCTTTTTAACACAAACTACTTCTACAAAATAATACACTACCTCCAGTCAATTTGTTCCACAGAGGTGATATTTCAGTGTTGCATCTCAAGTTACTCAATCTCAAGTGTAGCACAACCCTATACTTAAAATCTATCTTTAGCTTAATAAACCTCAATGTATAAAAAGTATGAACATATTAAGTATACCCCTGTATACTTTAGTAAGAGGGAACCTTTAAACTAAGTGTATTTTAAACCGTTTTGACAACATTCGGGCTGTTCTGAGCTTTTTCAAATTTGATAGGACAGAGCCCAAGTTGGTTGAATGGCAAATGACCATCTCACATGCTACATTAGCATCATTATCCGAATTACAGACATTATCAAAACGGCTGGATTGAGAGTGAGATTGACTGGTGGATCGGTGCAGCGTCCCCAGTGATGCGGCCAGTCTGTTGTGGTGAAGAGGGAGCAGCATCTGCTGTCAGAGCTGTATCTGATTGTCGTGGTGAAGAGGGCTGAGTCGAAAGACTGAGCTCTCAACCAGTCAATCTACATTCTCTCCATCGCTTATGAGGGGTAATGACTATAAAGTGTAGCTGGGCGCTCCCTTAGAGAAAGAGTCATGAGCTCAGTCACACATAGGAGCTCAGAGTAGAGCCGCTGCTTCTCAGTTTCTCTGTTTTGGATGCCTCTAGCATGTCTCCATGGGGATGGTAATGGAAAAGTCCCAGGATACTTTAGAGGAACTTCTCTAACTTCTCAGTTAGCTTGGGAAAGCTGAGCGATTCCCCTCAATGAGCTGGAGGAAGTGTGTGTGTGGCTAGAGAAGTCTGGGCGTCTCTGCTGAGACTGCTGCCCCAGTGTTGTGGCATAGGATTAGGCAGAAGAAAGTGGATGGATGGACAAATAATTTAAGTTAGTTAGAGTAGTGTGGATCTCACTCTCGTGCAAGAAAAAGTCAATAGCTCTGTGGGTTCAAATATTCAGTGATGATGTACGACTGTACAAGATAGCACTATGAGGCTCAAACATGTGGTCCTGCATGGCACGTTCTGACATTATTGCTTATCATTGCACAGATGCATGTCATGTAAGGTCAGGTGACCAGTGTTCATCAGTTGTCAGTGTTCATTGTGCAGTCTGAGAGCAGCAGGGAGAAAAGTCTTGTGAAACCCCTCCTTCACACAATGAGGGTGGATCACAGAAGCTGCTCTCCAGAGCAGACAGCTTCCTGCAGGGGGCGACAGTCATGGTCCAGTTATAGATGTTGACTTGTCCAGGACCCTCCTGACCCCCCAAGTTTCAAGGAACACAATGCACTCTTTGGTCTCCAGAGGAACTTCTGTGGACACCACCATCACCTCAGACTTCCCAGTGTTGATGAGGAGGTGGTTCCTCTGACATCAGTCCAAAATGTCCTGTTTTAATTAATTGAACACTTGATGCAAATTTGTCACACACTGTTGACTCAGCTAACACATGACGATTCAAAACTCTGCACACATTGAACATATTGAGTTTATGTGAGGTTTTGACATGCACAATTATGAACTGGGAAATTATACACAGCCTGACAAGCACTCCAGGGAAGAAGGAGAACAAACTGTGTACTTTAACAGAAATTGTATTGTGATTGTGATTATAAAAAACTATGCCACATCACTCAAAATGTGAATAAGACTCTACATTTTTTGAAACTACTAGAACTAGAGCTGTAACTTTGTCAGCTCCCATTCAAATGAATTGAATTCTACAGTTTTTGTGAGTAGAAATTAGTAGTAAGTAATTGGCCTTCAACTTAAATGCATGCTCAAACTTAATAATACAATATAATATGAATGAAAT
>JAPMNZ010508949.1:0-10842 GCA_029875035.1 Pomatoschistus microps | reverse complement strand
TTTAATGATAGCATAGTCTCTTTATATTGTCCATTATGACTCACTAATGTCCTGCATATTAGCTACAAGGCTAAAAACTATTAAACATTATTACCATTCATAATAAGGAAGGAAACACATGAATAAGATAATGAGTTAACACCTCATTGGCACAATACAAATGGGAAATGATAAAGCCAATTAAACGTCAATATTGTTCTCAGTACAAGCCACTTAAGACACAGCATAATGATGGGTGAATGTGTCATTTCCAACACATTGCACTTTACTAGTTCCTGTTGTCTTCAGGTTTTATCGTTTTTCTCTTGATTAAACAAAATCATGATGAAACTTTCATTTCCTGAACAACATTCTGTACTGAGATTGTTTTTATTAAATGTATAATGAATTGTTACTTTTATGAAAAACTGTAGGGCTATACCCATTGCCATCTTCGGTATTTTTTGGGTAATTTTGACCAGTGATTGGAAAACATTGTTTTGGAAAAGTATTAATTCCCCTTGAAAATAAAATCCACATTATTTCAATGTGCTACTGATTTGTTTTTGTTTTTTTTCTCTAAAACAAGATGATCTACCTAAAAAGATCTCCAAACACATCCTATATTGGACTCTGATCAGCTGTAGCCTTGTGTATTTATATGATCCTGCTACGTTTAAAAGTTGTAATAAATAGATTTTATGTAATTATTAATTTTCAACTTGCACACATTTGTAAATATCTTCAGATACAGTTACTATATAAGTGGTGCATTGTTCTACAGAAACTGGAGCATGTTGTCTGTGTTGTTAGAGGTTCTTCTCACAGCTACTGCCCTGTCTTACATGTGTGGTCCCCTGACACTGGACCGCACATGTGTCCATACATCATGTGTGTGAAAATATCCCTAAAGAAACTCACCTCTGCACAGACTATACATCTAATACAATTGGGACTCACAAAGACTATTTTAAGTAAGTGAGTATGTTGCACCTTACTACAATGGTTTAGTCCTGCTTCTGTATAATGCAAAAGTCCTAGTTTAAACCCCTATTATTATTAGAAAAACAAGGAAGCATTGCACACTCAAAAAATACTATTGCGCACACCCTTTTTTCTGTGTGCAATACTTCCTTTTGAAATTCTTCCCCTCACATTTGCACAACGTTTAGAACCTTTTGGTGTGTGATACCAAATACAAACCATTGAATAAAGAGTATTGTATTAATTAACAAACCTGAGACCTGAAGAGAAAACATTTTAGTCTAGTTTTGTGACATGAATCAATTCTCTGAAGTCTTTTATGATTTCACAAATACCAGGTGAATCCAGCTAGCGAGCAAAGTTAACATTATTAGGATATATTTAGACCTTTCTTTGGCCTGGTCTTAATGAACGAACGTTTATTTAATTCACTAGTCCTGTCCACTTGCTGCATTGCCAAACCATCTGACAATCTCACATTCCATTCCCTCAAGTGAAGAAGCTAAAAATATACTTGAACTCCTTCACTTGAGTAAATGCAGTTGTGGTGGTGAAGTAAGAAATAGTTGTTTGTCAACCAAAAGGATACAAATGGACCTCCATGTTGAGAGGAGTCAGCTGATGTTGCATTTGTGCATTTGTTTCGGCTGTTCTGGGCATGTTTGACCAGGATGAGGCGCAAGGGAAGATCCAGGACACACTGGAGGTACCACATCTCTACGCGGTTCTATGAACACCTCAGAATAACCACAGATGGGCTGGATCGAGTGTGCACTGTGAATGGATACAGAAGTTCGGGAATCACTGCCGAGACTGCTACCTCTGCATGCCAGCGCCTGATAGGATACTTCAAACTCTGATCTCCAGTCAGTACATCTCAAACTCCTCTCATGCTCCTGTGTCTTCTTTGCACCTAACTCTCATGAAACCGTCTGCGGGTAATGACCCCACATGAGAGCTGACCCACGTCGTCAGTTCAGGTTGAGCATATTCCATAAATGCACATTCACTCTCTGGCTTGTCTCTCTCCCAATATTCACTGCAGCACTTCTCTGATGGGGATTGTTTGACTTATACGCATTTTCTTCTTACAAACGCTTGCACTGCCTTTGTTCTGTACACATGCTCGGCAGAGGACACCTTGAATCAGATGGGGAAAAAAAAAAAAAGGTAGCTGCCAATGCCATTAAAAGCAGCCAGTGGTCCGGAAAACACACTGATTTCATTACAAAAATCATATCATGGTCGCAAACGTAATAAAGTTGCATTTTTGTCTCGATATTTTGCTTTGTATGTAAAACAGAAAGAGACAACTATATTCATGTTACACCTCAATGCGTGCCTGTGATTAGAAATGCACACGGGTCAAATGTGGAGGTTGACCAAGATTGCAAGTTCATAAGCTAGCATGGCATGTTATACCTAATTTTTTTTAATTATTATTTAATTTGACTCTAAACCATGTTTTCCATCAATATCAATCAAAAAATATGTACTAAACCTGTAAACATTTTTGAAATTGCTGACTAACGCAGTAGAATACAATTTTTTAAAATGGCCATTTAAACCCATAGCATTCAGTTTTTGTTTATGTGACCAGGACAACAACACTGGTTTGAAAGCCATCCTGCCTGGTCATAAGAAATGTGAGTCAACATTTAGACAATGAAACTCAACTATTTTGTTAAAGCACAAAGTGAGACTTCTGTTTGGATAAGCACAGGGGACAGCAGGAGTTAATTTTTTCCCTTAAATGTATTTAGGATCTTACCATAGAGAGCAGTTAAGAATTCATGCTTGTTTGCGTAATTAAAAATAACCTGCTTTGATGTGGCCACACTGGTGCACCGCCACTGCCTTTACTTGGTTTTTGTTTATTTTTTTGTCTGTAATACAAGGAAAATTTGGTGGCATCGCACATGCTTTTGGCCTGATGGAAAAGAAGAATGATACATACATCAGATAAACTATATTACATTACATTATTTAGATAAATATTTAAATATGTCTTTTGTATAAGTACAAAACAAGTTAGACGCCTCCTCTTGCCTTCTACTCCCCAAACGTCTCCTGTCTCCCCCTCCCCAGACGCTTCCTCTTGCTTCCCTTTCCCCAGACGCCTCCTCACAGTGGGTCAGATGATGTGTATCGTCTGTGGGGCTTTGCTGGAGTTCAGTTCACATGAGACATTTGAAAAACATCTGTCAGTCTGACAAATAATAAGTGCAGCGGCCTCTGGGGAACAGGGAAGTGCGCCTCCATATTTGATGTCTTTTCTTTGCGACTGACTGACTGCTGTTTTGTGTGAACTGTGCTGTAAGTCTAATGCGATGCACGCTCACTCTGACAATTGACATTTTAAGGGCATTACCCTCGACAGCGCGACCTGGACAAATGAAAGAAAAAGCCACAGTCATTTATCAAAACAGAAGGCAGACAAAATGTTTGGATTTGCATTTTTCTGGTTCCTCTGAAAAGGCTGCAGCAGAGTGGCCCACTGACCTGAGATCAGGTAAAGCCCCGTGTCCCAGGGGCCGTGGAGGCTGCTCTGCTCTCCTTTCTAATTCTGCCACTTCCTTCCTGGCTTAATTGAGAATTTGAACAAACATATTAATCATGGCAGCCCATAAAAATGACAGGATTCATGCAGTAGCATTCTTCATTCTCTCTAATTTGTTGTGTGTTGTCGTCCCCCGCCCCTCCGCTGCGTCGCTCTCAAACCCCCACAGCAGTTTTTGTGCTGAATCCGCTGCTTTGGCCCCTTATGAAAATTACAAATACTTGTCAAGGTTAACGAGTTAATATTCTCATTCAATATTTATTTTATGGACGAGAGAAAGCGTCTCCCTTCAGCGCGTTCTCCTTCCGAGCGAGGATGGGTTTGTTAATCAAAATGACAAGGACAGTGTCCTTTTGATAATCCCCTGAATCATCCAGAATAAAAAATGAACTTTATTAATCAGGCGCCTCTGATTAATTGTTATGAGTGCTGCTCATCCATTTCCCCTGCATTTCCGTAATTTTCGCAGAAGCCTAACAATCTCCCCAATGATTTGAAGCCTTTTGAGCTGGCGTTGCATTCAGCAGAGCAGCAATAAATAGCCAGGCAGCACACACACTTCTTTATGTGAAGCTGCTGTAACTGGAACAAAACATAGAGCTTATTGGCCTGCTTTGCTTACTGTAACTTTCCTCTTTGAGTTTGCACTTCCTTTGTCCAGCTGCAGAGTCCGCAGGCGTTGATAGAGACAAGCCCAGGTTTAGTAGCATCCATCTGTTTGTCTTTATGTCCTGCATCAATACTGCGGAAAGGCTGTAAAGCGCTACAGTACACAATGCCATTAGATGACTCTGTTCTGCTGCTGTTTGTTTGACTTCTGTTTTAAACTTGAATGGTCCAATGTGTGTGCCCTGGGGTTCACCTCTATACTCTAAGACCTAAAATGTTGGATTGGATTGATATAAAGTTAAGGCAACCTGTCACCACATTAACCTGTCAATGAAGTATAAAAGATACATCATTTGTATATGCAATGATCCCTGTACACCCCAGAAGCCAAGCAGGGCAGGGCCTGGTGAGTACTGTGATGGGGGACCTCTGGGAACACTCGGTACCACAATATTTTGAATAGGAAGTCAATGAACCCGTTTCTATTGTCAA
Organism: Pomatoschistus microps; assembly: GCA_029875035.1. NCBI lineage: Eukaryota > Metazoa > Chordata > Actinopteri > Gobiiformes > Gobiidae > Pomatoschistus > Pomatoschistus microps. The sequence goes on along the minus strand of JAPMNZ010508949.1, from coordinate 6,218 downwards.
GAGGTTTTAGAATCTGAGATTTAGGTCGATAGTAAGGCACATAATAGACAAAAAGTAAAAAAAAAAATAACAAAAAGGATTTATGGGTAGAAATGCTAGATAAAATTTATGTTTTACTTTTTTTTTAAAGAAATCTCATGATGGACATTCCATCAATCCATCCATTTTCTTCCCCTTAATCCATTTCTGGGTCGGGGGAGTGGCAGTCACAGCTGCAACCAGTGCACTTAGCACCAGCCCCTCACTGATCCTCCTGAAGGTGGTGAGTCCACAGAAGCTGAGATCTTTCAGCGGGGGCTTTTTGAGCAACGTGGGATTAAGTGTCTTGCCCAAGGACACAACGATAGCATCAGTGGGAGTCGTGAAGTAGGTTTTACGGTGGGCTTGAACCCACGACCTTCGGGGCTCAAAGGCCAATGCTCTATCAACTGAGCTACTGTCATGATGAACATTATTTTCATGAAATATATAATTTTTTCCATAATATTTTTTAGTTCTGATACCAATATGAAAAGGGGTATATAGCAATAAAATCTTGTTTTTTGTGAATTTGAACAGAGGACCCCTCGAAAACGAGATGGTTCATCTCAAGGGGCTATTCCTCTTTTTGATCAAGAAACTGTGAATATAAGTAACACAATTTGACATTGACTTTTTCCAAGTGAACCAATTGATCAAAGTGTATTATGTATTTCGTATTTATCTATAGACATGTAGATGAGATGATAACACAGACAAAGTTATTGTGTTATTGTTATGATTAGTCTCTGTGATTCCCTTAAAATATAACTTTATTGATCATTTCAAAGTGCATACATTGTGAGACATACATTGTCTCACATAGAATCCAGTTGCATTGCTAATAGCTGAAGAATTAAAATTGTCTGAAGGATTAAAATTGTACAACCCAATACATTAGTATTAATATGCTATTATGCAATCTTAATCCTAAACTGAATAATACCTGTGTGCATTGAAAGACAATAAAGTTAAGGTATCCTCAGATTAAGAGCAGAGCTTCATCACTGCAGCATAAATTTGATAACACACATTTGCATTGAAGCCTCCCAGTAGTCCAACTTCTCAAACCTTTTTCCCTCTGACTCTTAAGGCGCGGGACAATTAACAGTGCATCCGTGGATAATGTGTGCGATTTATGCATGGCGCGGTTTGCACAGTGGATGGAGGGAGGTTGGGGGCCGTTGTAATTTACATGAGAGATCCTCGTATGCTCTGAAGTGTGGGCCATGAAACGGAATAGACAAAGTGAGAGGAAGTTTCAAGTCAAGAGGATGGAGCTCTGGGTCTTAGGTGAAGTGGGGACACAGTTAAAAGGGATGCAGAGCTCAACTATGGCTTAATAGAAGTTTTTGTTTCTGGAGGTACATGGAGTTATCCAGCTCTTGGGATCATAGTCCATGGGCTGTTTTTAGTCCCCAAAGCCCACTAAGAACTTAAATTGAGGTAAAATGTGAAAACTACAATATGATTACTGTGGTCATTATTCACTGCAAAAATTGACATTAGGATTTATTTTAGTATGGATTTTTCAACAAATACAAACTATAGGACAAAAAGAATATATGACATAAAAAAAACGTTATATTATAATTAATTGTAATTTGATCATTCACAACACTACAACATAACAACATCAAAACTAAACTATTCAGTATGAAATGGGAAGAGAGGCCTGGACCATGCCACTGTGATAATTGTTGATGTCCAGTTAATATGCAAACCAATATTTACAAAACCAACTGAAGTAAATCATTTGAATGGCTTTTTTTCAGAATATTTATCAACACTTGAAAAATATACTTTTCACCAAAGGTCTAGTAGCATTTTGTTGATTTATTTATTCATCAAAAAACCAGAATATTTACTGTCCAATCACCATTACACAAAGTAGAGTATTATTATCTGGAAACAAGAAATTGCACAAGAAACAGAAATTGCAATAAAAAAAAAAAACAGTTCCACAGAGTAAGAAAAAGACCAGCAATTGGCGACGTAAATACCATAATATGTTAAAAAGATTGTTCCAAGTCTTGTAGACAGTCTTTGCAGTGGGCTGATAAAGAAGAGGCCATTTAGTGCCATTAATCTCCTTTAGCGTATTTACCCAGAAGTTATTATTTTTACATTTGGATCCATATTTTAAAGTCCGGCACGCAGGAAATGATACGTTCTCTTTGCGGATTTAAAGGGGAGTGGGTGGCGCCCATGCAATTAATTGTTGGAGGTGTTTTATCCATCAGAATGAATAATTTAAAGGGAGGGTTAATAGGTATCCCGGACTGGGCCAAGAGGAAGAGGAGACTGAGTGTTGTTGAAAGACGTTTCATTAGTTTCCGGTGAATCATTTGTTCTGCAGTGTCTTTTTTGGGTCAAGCAAAGTTTTTTTTTTTTTTTTAAGTAAAGTTATAAGAATTATGCATTAAAGTAGGGAAAATATGAGGGCTTCAACAAAAACATTGCATGTGATTTATTTTAGGCCGTAAAGTTATTGCAGGCAGGAGTTAAACTTTTCTCATAAATAAGAACGTAGTGTCGAAAACTGCTTAATATGTAGAAGGCTTTGCAAGTTCAACAGCAAAGATAACTTACGTAAGTCTTATTCTATGTGTACAACTGATTTATGTGAAATGTTGCTCCACTCGTTGGGTATTTTCTTAGATATTTTATTTATGGGATTTAAGATATAAGCAAAATTGGGAGATTACTATGCAGTGATTTTGCTAATGGTTATGGAGAAGTTCTATATTTTCTTAATACATTATTTTTACCTTGGATGACTGAATTCTGAGCAAGATACTGATGAAGAAACAGTTATTGTCACCTTTTAAATTGTATATCATTCTCACATAAAAATCACAAATTCAAATCTATTCTAAAGTTTTGTGTCTCAAACTTTCTCCTGTGAGCTTAGGTCTACTTCAGGGACCCTGGGATAAATGAACTCCCACCTCACCTCAGCTCACAGGAATGACATCACAGCCAGCCCCGGCATGTCAGGCGCAATAAAAGAATGTGGCTGCCGATTTTTCATCCACTCGACCCGCTACATAAATTAGCCATCACCTGCGAACCCCGCCAAGACTTTTACAGGAAAAGGAAAATGCACCAAGGAGGTCCAACATTGCAACTCCAGCCAGGTTCTTCCCTAAATTAAACAATAATTCAAAGGAGATGTTGCAAAATTCATCTTCTGACAAGGTTTCTTCCCCCTCATGTTAATTTTTCACACAAAGACTTAGAAATACATGGATTCTTTTGTATGTAATATTCCTCTGATGGAGATCTATGGGCTGGTGAACAAAAGACGCTCCTTCAATGACAAGTGCCAACTATTTCAGCCAGTTTCTTCTTTTCAAGTAATTCCAATTCTGACTATTCACGGTGTGCCCTGTGGCGAGATTGGGCGCTCGTCTTGCCAGAAATAGCCGGAGCTCATCTTTCACGCGTGCTCAGGTCGCCTTATCACCAGCTCGCGGTTCATTCCGAGTCCTGTCTCTTCAATAAGCCTGGCAATCACAGAGAACAGCTAATAGTGAAAGAGGAGCAGGGCTGTGTTTGACTTCAAGCTAACAACTAGGGGAGCAGCAAGTTCAAGAGCAACTGGTGTTAAATACAAATCTATGCACGTTCAAAATGGATGTAATTTAGGACTGGAAGATATCAATATGAGGTCATCTCTTGTATTGATACCGAGGTATGAACATAGTATCAATGCTGAGATATTGATACTACCAAAAAAGGACCCAAATTAAACAATAAAGATTCCCCTGCACTCGCTCTGCATGTAAAGCTCTGCATGTAAAGCTCTGCATGTCACTGTTAGTATTATTTTTACGAGTGTCCTTAAATGCACCACTACCGCCAGCTAACTACAAACATTATTTCATGCTTGCTGTGGATCGACAGATGAAGCCAACCACTGACAAACATAAAAGGCTCGAGTTTTCTGAAGAATGCTTCCATTCATCCATTTTCGTCCGCTTTATCCGTTGCTGTGTCGCAGGAGCAGTCTAACAAGAGGCGCCCGGACTTCCCTATCTACACACACCTCCACGAGCTCATCCGGGGGAATCCCAAGGCATTCCCAGGCCAGCTTAGAGACATAGTATCTCCAAAGTGTCCTGGGTCTTCCCCGGATTATCTTTCTCCAGGAGCAGATGCCGAAGCTACCTCGAGAAAATTGAGGTGATTCAGCTCCCTCACAACAACCACATCAATGCACAAGCTGCACCGATCTGCCCTGTCAAATGCTCCATCCTTCCCTTACTCAATGGTGAGCCCCTGAAATACTTGAACTCCTCATTTGAAGAAGGACCTCTCCACCACCTGAAGAGGTCAAGGCCCCAAAATGCTTAATTTTCACCAAACCCGTAGCTATACACATTTTCTGTAGACCCATCTCTTGGTCGTTACTCTCTGGGGCATAATCGATGATTGGTTGAAGTGGATGGTTGATTGCAGTGTCTACATACACAGACCTGTGAATGTGTGGGTGACAGGATGAGTGGCCCCATGATTATAGTTGTATCTTTTGAATGGTAAAAGATAAAAAACTTTGAAGGACAGTCAGTAATTCTAGGATGAATCCCTACCAAACTGTTGCCCTATTTTATTGATATTGGGTTATCCGTTTTGGGTTTTGCCCGAATTGAACTAAAACGGGAGTATTTTAGACAGATTTACAGAAAAAATGTTTTTAGACAAATTATTCCAAGGGCTGCATAGAAAGGCTCTGGTCTATAGAGTAATTGTTTGCTGGTGACCAAATTAAATGTACTGTGAGCCTAAAACAACAGTATTTTCTCATTTGTTGTCCAGCTCTGCTTTTCCTCCACTTCCGTCTCTTTTGTTCCAAGAAACACCTAAAAAGCACAACAGCATTACCACATCTAATTAACACCTGAACGCACCTTGACAACTCATGCTCAACACTCGCTCGGATAAAGAAAAAAAAATCATCTATTTTTCTAAATAAATAAAACCCCACCAGAAGACTAATCCACCCACCTGGAAAAAAACAAGCACTTCTTGATAAATTTGCGATAAAAGACGTGGCAGTCATTTCTTCCCATGACATATTTGTTCTTTAACAACAAATCAATGGCGGTGAAAGCTTGGCACCTGCACGAGGAACAATGGGAAGATGAAGAGGAGATTGTCTTCATTAGCGACATTAATATTCATAGAAAGTGGAAAATCTGACACCGCAGAGGACTTGGTAACCTTTTCTCATATTAGATTTTTTTCTCAAACTTCTTAACACAATTAAAGTCCAGCGACGGCTTAATTAATGCGGTTTTCTGTCAAGGAGGTTTAAAGAACTGTCAATTTGGCCGCGGTCTGCCTGTCAGCGTGGAAGAAGAAACTCAAAACGGTTCCAGGAGGAGACGTCGAATCACAGAGCTGCGTTTATGACACCTTGCCAAATTGATTCTTTTAAGGGTTTTCTCGCAGATTACCATTTTATTCCACCACTTCAGTCCTTGTCTCTTATTTCAAAGTGTCACATTTGAGAAAAAAAAAGGAAGAATAAACTCTAAATTTGATACGTTCTTTCTGACTATTGCGGTCCCCTGCCATCGCTGCTGGAAAATGATGATTGGGATGAAAACCTTTTCAGACACAGGGCTTAGGATCAGTTACAGAAAGAAACGGGAGGATTTGACGAGTTTCGGGTGACATCACAGGAATAAAGCATTTTACAGTGTACTGTATTCCTGTAATGATGTTGAGGTCGGGAAGATTAATATTGTCAATCAAAAACTCAGTGACGTGTAGAGATAAAGCAATCGTGTTGTGCACTATTTGTGGACTTTGCCCTTGGACTTTAGTTATGAAACACCAAATAATCAATACAGGGACACTCCAGCTCTATGTGAAAAAAACAAAATGCTACAGTCTGAAATAGTGGATGAAGCTGAACGAGAGCTGCCCACTAAATGTTTTAAAAGTGCTTTTTTAGATTGTACCAGTCCACTGTAATATAACTTTTAATTTTCTCACTGTGAGTACATTATCCTAAAAAGCCCTAATGTTTACATGTGGAAAACTACCATTGTAGCTTTTACCTGGTTCAAATCATTGCAAAACCTAAAATAGTAAGTAGTAGTAAGTAATGTTTATTTATGTAGCGCATTTTACAGACCAAGGTCACCCAAAGCGCTTTACAATGTTCAGATAATGTTTCAATTATTCCA
>JAPMNZ010508330.1:0-10906 GCA_029875035.1 Pomatoschistus microps | reverse complement strand
TGTTTTTGTGACCAGCATGCTGGAATGACTCCAGGAAGAATAGATGTACTTGTTACAACTAATGGAGATCAAATAAATACAAATACAAATTTACAGCTCCATGGATGTGTGATATTGTCTGGATACCCATCTCCAGCATAGACAAGGGGGCACCCGGGGAACTGCAGCATAAATTCACATGGTTTCTTCAAATACTTTTCCCATTGACCTCAATGTTAATCCTAGTATGGAGTTTGGGGATTCTCTTCTCAAAAGTAGATGGTTGGTTTAATCAGTGAGCCAAATGTGTAAATAAATCAAAGAAAAGCTGTGCCAATTCATGGAAAGATCCCTGCTGTAGCTAAAATATAAAATCACCCAATTTCGGTGTCATTCTTTTCGTAAATAAACAGATCTGACGGACACACCATCTTCTGCACAATGGACCGCTTTATGGGAAAGTGATAGGCACTATTGTTGTAGAATCCACTGAGACACAGGGATGCTGCCATTGCCGTTAAACCAGAAAAAAGTATCACTTACATAGTAACAAAAGTCTTTAAACACAAGCATTGCGGAACATCCTATTCTCAGAAAATAAACAAGAAGCTTGCTTTAGCTTCTCATGTACGAGCTTGGTTTACTATCAATATACTCTTTGGCCTTGACTCATGAGAGTGCAATTGTTATGAGAACGAGAGAACGGTATCTTTGTTTTATTTTGTTCCAAAATAAAACTTGATGATCACATGGAAATAGATGGTGAGCATTTACGATTGTAACTTTCAATAAATAATTTATTAATCTCAAAATTGATGATCAACATAGATGATTTTTTGGTCTACTAATTGGACTTTAGTATGAATATATTGCACATAACAGCTAGAGGCCTGTGCTGTTCAGTCAAAATAGTCTTCAATGTCAATGTCAGGGTTGAGAAGATCTCCTCCATATGATGTCAGGTCCATCTGGTTCAAGATGAGGTTTTCAAAAGTCTCTTCGAGATCAGTATCTCCAATAAGCACAGCTCCAACCATCCTCCCTCCACTCAAAACCACCTGTCAAATATGCAAATAGAAACTCATACATATATTTGATGTCATTTCTCAGGATGAGCTCAGTTTTTGTTATTCTTCATGTATGATCACTTGTGATGAAGTGCTTAATGCATTTGTAATAATAGAGGTAAACAGAGTCAACTCCAGAACCATGTTTTCAGAAAAAAGGCAAGAGCATTGAGCACTGCATTTAGAAAATAAGGTCGTCCATTGATTTTAGGAAGCACACAAATTAAAATAGCTCAATAATAAAGAACTGTTTTGTTGTGTTTATGCACTATGTGTAGACTTGCTCTTGCCTGTGTGCAAACGCTTGACCTAGACCCACCCACTCTTTTTCCAATCTCTCTTTGGGCCATGGATAAGGTTTGTAAGGGGATGGTGACAACAGAAAGTTTCAGAATCCCTGCTATTAAAAAGATCCCTCAATACAAATGAAAGTGGAATAATACCTTGATGTACTCCCGTCCTTTGGTACACCGTACAAGCAGCTCGTGGTTAGCTCCTAAACCTTGGGCATTATATTTCCCCAGGAGCACCACCTAAAATAACATAATTTTTTCTAATACAGCTGTAATAACATTGCAGACTTAGCAGCAAATATTTACACTTACCTTGTAACTAAAGAATTTTGTAATGTGTGAGAAAAGTTCAAAGCAGAAGTCTAGCTCAATAGGCTCTGAGAGGACATGTGCAGCCATACAGCGGCCTGCGTGCCAACCCATCTGGCGAGCTTGGGTCCACAATCGCATCTGTAAGGAAAAGACAAAACTATGGAAACCATTGCAATGGCAGATTATAGGGGTCCCAAAGTTTGTTGAGAATCTCTCAATATATCAATAATAATACATTGATTTTATATAGCGCTTTTCAGGACACTCAAGATAGATAGACAGAAGATAACTGATGAACTCCGACCTTTATAAACGTATGGAAATGTCTTTTTTTTTATAGATTACATCTTTACATGGGTAAATACTTCAAAGTCACATTTAACATTAAACAAATGTAAATACATAATGTCTAATTCTTTGACATCACTTTTGAAAATGAGGGGGAGACTATTGAAACAAAGTTTTGAAATCACCCATAGTGTTTTCATTACAACTCCACAGGTGGTAATCCACAGCCAAATTTGGAAGAGCCAAACAAAAAGCAAATCAGGAGTGGCGCTAGTTAGCAAGTGGCATCAGCAAGAACTAACTGAAGCCAAATTTGAAGAAGGAGTCAGAAGGAACAAAATCTACTGATTTTGAATCCAAAGAATAGGCTGTAAACTTAAAAACACATTCCTGAGGGGGCTATCTTCTGCTTGGCATCTTCAGCAAAGGGGAATTACAGGCCTATTAATGAAAGCAGTGTTTGCACACGACTGACAAGGCCACAGTGTATGTTGGACTTCACCAGGGCTGCCTTTGTCACTGCTTCTGTTCAATGTTTTAATAGATTGTTTGGGAACCACATGACATCATATACAGTGCCATGCAAAAGTACAGCTTCACATTTTATCCTGTTAAATCCACAAACATAACTATTTAATTCTAAATATGTTACTGTTGTTGTTAATTTAAATACTAAAACTAAAACGTAAAGCCCAGTTAAAGTGGGCCTACGTCCAGATCGCGATTAGACCCAGGCGGGTGACGCATGGCCGCTGCAACTGTGGAGGGAAAGTGGTGGGCCTGAGGGGGTCGATGTGGTGGGGAGTGGGGGGATGGGGTCTGGTGGGGACGTGATATTAGTCGTCACACTATCTTCCTGCTGCGCCTGATGTAACGTGCTTTTTCACACATGTCTCTACCTGCAGTTGCATACTTTCACATTCTCCCTCCTTGTGTTACACCTTTCATGTGCGCCCCCAGACCATGGTCAAGGGGTGCAAGGGAGAGTGGTTGCTCCAGGCCCGAAGGGCTGTGTTTCCTGTGGGATATACAGTAACTAACTTCTGTACTAAGCGCTGAGAAATGAATGAATGAGAATGAAAAGTGTGTCATACAAGCAGAGCAACCCGAGCAGGATACAAGTGAATGTTTGTGTGTTTTGGCCTCAAAATAAAGAGTGACTCTTGGTAACAGTTTGAAATCTGAACAGAACAGAGGTCAGAACAGAAGGGAGTGATCCCTCATAGTAAACGAATCCCTTTGGCCCTGGAGCGACAAATCTCCCCTGCGCCTGGGGGCTCACATGAAAGGTGTAACACAAGCAAGGGAGAGTATAGAATGTGAAAGTATGCGAATGCAGTAGAGATGTGTGCAAAAATTCACGTCACAGTGGGCGCAACAGGAAGCAGTTATGTGATGCATTTCTATTTAAGCTATTTTCAAAATAATAACAAAATCATGTTTCATTTTTGCTTTCACTTCACAATAGTCTGTTTCTTGTGTGTGAACTTGCAGTAAAAAACAAAATAAAATCTGTTTATTGCAGTAAACATGACCTAATGTGCAGCAGAGTAATAGCACTTTTGAGAGCCACTGTACATGTAGTAAATGGGACTGAACATTTTCACTTTTACAAAGCCATGATTATATGAATATCACAGAGAAATAATATAAAAAAAATACTTATTTATTTAGGAATTTACCACCCACTTTAGTTCATAACACTGAATCATCAATAATGTCTTTATCATTACCTGTTGCCATTGCGGACTGTGTTTCCAGCCAGCTGTACAGACATCTCCAGCAGCATAGACGTCGGGTTCTGAAGTCCGCATCTGGTCATTAACCTGAAGGCCGCAGTCACCAGCTAAAGCAAACTGAGAACATTGATCACTGGGATTAACCAAACAATACTTTATCAATCATAACACTGAACAAACTGCATAGTCTAAAAGTGAAACGATAGAGACTTTAAACTGTGCAACCTAAAATTCAACTGAATGCATTTCTTATAAAACAGAATAACAGAAAACACTTTGTACATAATGTGTGCTGTGTTAAATAAAGCTCTGTACTTTACTTACATTATTACCATGAAGAAAAGGCTCTGTGTTTGGCTCAACACCAGTTGCACTCACAATAAAGTCACAACCATATATCTTGCCATTACTCAATTTAATATAAACTGGCCATGATCCAACTAGAAAGAAAAATATATCAATCAAGCAAATCATATAAAACAATATAATATGATAGTTTTTTTTTCCAAAATGCTGACCAGTTTCAGGGTCAGAAGAACTGAGCAGGTCAGTGGAGGTGGAGATTTTTTGGACTTCACATTGATATTCGACCATTACTTTGTGGTGTCCCTGAGTCTAGAGCAATATACAGATGCACATAAAAGACAGGTTTAAAACATGTATATACTAAATATTAAGGCTGCAACAGTCGATCATTTTAGTCGTCATTATGTATCATTATCTTTGATCAATAGAGAATCCCATTCAATGTTTTTCTTCCAACAAATAATCCTTTATTGTGGCTACAACTGCATTAGGCCGTCAGCTGAGCCAGAAATATAATGACTATTAACTTTATTAAAAGGAAATGACATAAAAATAGAAAAGTAAACATGGAAATCTGTCTGTAGGTGAACACATTATGTTGTTGTGCAGGTGGATGATAAGCTGAGTGGTATGACAGTTTGTCTATGTTCTGTATCTGTCCGTACTCAAATCAAATAATAATAATAATACCGTTTCATAAGATTAAGTTAAAGAGATCCTTCATTCATCCCACTGTGGGGACATTTCAGGTATCAATTCATAAAATTGTAATCAAGACTTTTTTGTAAATGAGGATTTGATTAAGTTATCATGAATAATTGTAAACCTAATAAATAAAGTTTAACCTGCTCAGTGCCTTGTAGATTAATTCCTTCATGCCAGTCTGGGCCAAGAGCACTACCATGCTCTGTTGGAGTGGAGGTTTGTCTATGGTTTCTCTCTGTAAAAGGCAACACCATAAATAAGAAAAAAACAATACTGGACACGGACAATGATTGCATGTACTTTTTATACAACCTGCAGTGAAGGTGTGAGATGAGCCTCCTGCTGATTCTTCAACTGTGTAACGAGGCCTCTTACAGGGAAAAGATTTGTGGGCTTTTTCTGCCTCTAGTGATGGGATTAGAAACTGTGCAGCTCCAGAATCAAAGAAAGTATTCCCTATAGATGTGTCCTTTATTACCCATATCACTTCACAGCCTCCAACTTCATGTCTGTATGAAGTTTAAAAAGCATTAAACCATAGAAACCTAAATGTATAATTTAGACAGATTCACAACAGCTTTAATTAATGTCACACATACACCAATTCAAGGGCAATGCCTCCATTTCCAATGACGACAATTCGTTTTGCTTTGGAAAGCCTCTTCTGGAAGTCCTACATAAAACAAAAAAACAGATTCAAGTTGCTGTTGCTGCTCTAATATCACTATTGTAGTCATCTACCAACTTCGCAAAAGGCTATGTTTTAAATTTGTGAATAATTGCCTCTTGCATGTGCAGAAATCACTGGATGATGGAATAAGAATAAACATATATTATCATAATAATTATAGCCAACCTGTGCACTATCAGTGTCTCTTATTCCCAGTACATATGGGTTGTCTTCGATAAAAAGCTTTGGCCTGGCTCCACTACAAATACAAAGCATTTCATATCCATACACTTCGCCATCTGTAGTCTCCAAACTCTGAAATCTCAACAAAAAGTCAATAGCATTAAACGGTAATATTTTTGCACGCATATCCACAAGATGGCAGTAGATGACAAAAAAAACTTACATGTGATTTAGCATGTAGAGTTTTGACAGCTGACTGAAGAAATTTGAGATTGGAATATTTCTCCTCTAATACAGTAAATGGTCGTTCTTCCACACCAAACTCTTCCATAGTCCGAGACACCTGGTGCAGAATGAGCAAATATATGTTTTACAAGATAGTCATCAATACCTTTAAAACCTGTTACTGTGAGTAACAGTAAAACATACCTGTTTGTAATTTGTCACAGTTTTGATGTGTGGACCTGGGGTGATCAAAGCGATATGTGCAGATGGAAACTGTGACGCCAGCTGTCAGAAAAGATCATCACTTTTTGTATGAGACTTGACTAGTTTCAGCAGAAGAAACAAATGTGCCTTAGTTCCGTTTACCTGTTCAACACATGTTACACCAGCGATACCACCTCCGACAACAATGAATTTATAGCTCTCAGTCTTTGTATCTTCCATTTTTGTAAAATATGCTAAGCTAACAGTGTTTAATGTTGGTTTTGATTACGAAGTACTGTAGCCGCACATTATTGTCCACTCATAAATCATGGTTAACATTAAGAACTAACCCTATTTTTGTGAAATTTCAATCATCACTTTTATCCATGAATGTACTACCGTTTACCAGCATAGACTGTAAATATTAGACATCAGACCACAACACTCACACCGAGCATGGTGACACTTCCGGGGTCACGTGGGCGAAGGCGGTAACTTTCCCAGAATGCACCGTGAGATGCCTGAGTAAAGATGGCGGAAGGAGGAGCGGCTGATCTGGATACTCAGAGAGGAGAGATCACGGCATTCTTAAAAACACAGCTAAGAAAAGGGGACACTTGGTAAGACTTGATCAAGCACTTCCCTAAATAATCTATCCATCCATCGATTATCTTGTATCAAGTTGTCATTGGTTTGAATTAAAAAAAAGTCTCGGCTAAGGGCCGTGTTGACAGTTAGCTTCATTAATGCTAACACAGCACAGTCAGCTTCACGAGTTTAGAAGCTGGCATTTTACTAATGTAGATCATGGCAAGCATTGTCACGGGTGGCTGTGTAACTTGCACCCCTTGAGGCCGTCGCACTTACATATGTCCTAAATGCAACTCTGGTTTATTGTTCTGGCTGTAATTCAATCTAAAAATACTTGGTTTCGTTTAGATTGCTAACTGGCTAATTGGCTAGCAGCAGGTTGGATATTTAGGCTTGCCAGTGGGTTCAGGGCGGCGTCTGCAAAGAAGCACCTGTCAAAATCACAGCCTGCTGACTCGGCAGGCGGCTTCTTGGCCTTAAACTAGCCTTTTCTGGTTTAACGATTAATGTATTTCCATTTGTATTTGAAGCGATCATGGGTACGTTTACAGAGGTGACAGTGAATAAAATAATCAGTATTGCTGATTCTGGTATTTCTGTAGGTATTTGATCGATAGTCATTGGTTCAAGCAGTGGAAGAAATATGTGGGATTTGATAGTTGGGACAAGTACCAGATGGGTGACCAGAACGTCTACCCAGGGCCAGTTGACAACTCTGGTCTTCTCAGAGGTAAGCCAGTTTTAATCTATACATCGGTATGAGATTTACATTCACTAACAAAAGGGTTGCTTTTTCTTTCACACCTGTAAAAAAACAAAATCTAGAAGTCTGAAAGAGAAGTAAACAAAGAATACATTGTCTACTTATTGTATAGATGAGCCTTTTAAGCTCATGGAAAACTCTCCAGCATACCATTTGGTGTTTGTTGTTTCTCCTATGGAGAACAGTGCTGGTCAACCCATGGATGTATAATAGCATGACCTAACTGTCTGAAGGTTTATTGTTTTCATACCATACCTCAGTTCACTTTGTTTTAACTTTTAGATGGGGATGTACTGGCCATCAAAGAGCATCTCATTGATGAACTTGACTACATCCTAGTTCCAACCGAGGGTTGGAATAAACTCATCAGCTGGTATGGGCTGAGTGATGCTCAGAAGCCAATAGAGCGTAAGGTATGTAAGTAAAGCTTAAATTTTATTCTGTGAAACTCACAATGATATTAGATGGTGCATGAAAAGTATGTTTGTTTTATCATCACATGTGCTGCATGAACAAAAGAGCTCATATGGGTTGGATTTCTGCTCAGATTTGTGCTATTATGAATTGAGCATATTTTGTAAATCAGAGTAGATATATCTTCTGAAGTTGTATAGAAGCTACTGGATATACAGTGCAGTATACAATAATTCCATTAGTCATGGCATCATGGCTGCTTGGTTGAAGTCCTCTTGCCCCCTCTACTTCAGTCTTTCCCTTGTTCCCTTGCACTGGTTTGTTGGGCCCTCCCTTTTTGCCTTGTATGTAGTGGGACGTATCGGGTGGCTGCCGGGTTTCTATTTTCAGGCATCGTTCTAGATGACTGTAAAGCTACATGGAGGGATCTGCAAGACACAACATGCAGGAGGTTCAATATTTGTTTTCCTTTTTTGGCCTTTGTCATCCTTATGTAGTGGAACACAAGCTGAAAAAAATGGATTTGCAAATGGATTGTAGCTGCCGGCTTGTCTTCTTCTATGACTGTCGGAGGAGTGTTCAGCATGGCCTTATTTTTTGAAGTGGAGGAATGCCGGCTGAGGTCACAATGAGAGTTGACAGTCTGAAATCTTCTCAGTGGAGTGAGACAACATGTGGCAGAGACAGGACAGTTTTTGTTTTACAATACATATATTTGTTATAGAAGTTTTTCCATTGATCATAACTTTCAAACAGTGTTGTGCACAGTGGTATGATAAGAAAACTAAGTTTTGTTTTGGGTGTAAGTTCTGAAGGGGGTAAAGAGGACCAATGTGTGTTCCGATCCCTCTAACTTTTTGATGTTGGTGTATTTGCGTCTGTGTGCTGTGTGGTAAAGTCTCGGCAGTGTAATAAATAGGCTGGGACCCCTCAGCTGTTTGTACAAAGTGCTGCTAAATTAGGCGCGTCACTCTTACTCGGCTCCTACCAGGACGCCAATGGCCAACGCTACATCAAAACGATATACTTGACTTTTTATCTGCTCACAACTGAAACCAGATTCACCAGGTATTCACTCACTACTGTATGATCCAATTAATCATGTTGCCTACTTGTGGTGAGAAAATATACGCAATAGTTATTCATGATGATGTCAGATATCAGATCTGGTTAGTACTTTGAGGAAGGCTGGTCTCAGTGTCACAGTAGGACTGTAGTGGCTGTCATTGTGTCCTAAGGAAAGGCACCCGCAATGCCCTGTGAATCTGGTGAGTGAGTGGTGGACAGAGAAGCCAATTTCACATTGGCACCCTCTCTTCCATCGATCCACACCAAGACAGCCGTGGCTATTTTCGTTTTTACTGGAGTTTGGAGTTAATTAAAGTGAATTCAAATCTGACTTTAGAAAATGACAATTATTATTATATAAAAGACTGCAGGGATATCAGCTACAGTGATTTCTGATTGGTTTTTTTTGTTTTTTTTATATAATGCTTTTTGTTCTCTTTAAAGGTGGTGGAACAGGGTATGTTTGTGAAGCACTGTAAGGTTGAAGTGTACCTAACAGAGCTTAAACTGTGTGAAGACAGTAACATGGACAATGTGATCACCAGACGCTTCAGTAAAGCTGACACAATAGGTAATCCCATGTCATTAATACTATTGAACATGCTGAGGTGCTAAGGTTAAGGTTAAATTAACACTACTAAGGACATTAATATTGTACATGTATAATATGACCAATATTAAAATATTACGTAACTTAAATGTTATGGACACTTCCATTAGGCCTTTCCATCATCCGTATGTGGTCGTGTGATTGCTTGTACCTCGAGGCTACCTTCACATTTCCTTCAGAACAATGGCAAAGGCTCTCAGGTTCCATAGTGAACATAGCATATGATTGACAAGCTGAGCAGCAGTGATATTGGACAAAAGGTGTCATTATCACTACACGCTGCAGGGATTCTCAAATTGTTTTCATGGGCACCCTCAAAAATATCAATGCAACTCAGTAATCAACATTTTAAATCCATTGCAGAGCTACTAATTTACTTATTCTGTTAATTGACCGGATTGCTCTTAATTAAACTCAAAATGTTCCCTTAATACATGCCCAAAATGCTTTAGTTGTGGGGATGCAAAATGTACCTGACACATTAAAACTTGCAGTGAAAACGCAGTGTATTTTTTTTAAACAGTACTAAAGCTAGATTAAGACACAATTATGTTATGTTATATATTTACTATAATTTAAGCACTTGGCCTACATCATACATACAACTCATTATATATTTGACTTTTGCGTGTATGACTTTTCTTTTCTGTCCTCTTTTTAGACATGATTGAGAAAGAGATGAGAAAGCTGTTTAGCATCCCAGATGAGAAGGAAACACGGCTCTGGAACAGGTATATGAGCAACACCTTTGAGCCTCTCAATAAACCGGACAGCACCATCCAGGACGCGGGGCTTTACCAAGGACAGGTCAGCAAAGTCTCCATTTTCTACTCAACAAGGAACACATGTAGTACGAAAATGTATGAGAGAGCTCGAGCAGACATCCCTTTTTAATACAGTTTAAGAAAGTATTATCAATTATGCCTGTTTTTATCATGCAGAAGAACGCAATCAATAATTCAATTAGAGTATTTCATTTTGAAAAGTAGTAAATTTTGACCATATGTCCCTGTAGTATCACCTTATTAAGTACTTTCTATAATAATACTTAATATATTTAAGTAGTAACTCCTCTCAGAATAAGCCTCAGCACCAGTAGCATTTCCTGGAGAAGAATATTTTCATCAACGGTGCCGTGCCTTCGCTGTCTATCAAGGATTTTAATTCATTTCGTCCAATCATGAACCTGCGGGGGCGGGTTTTAAGTGGCGGTTGCAATCGAAGGTCTCACCAGCTTCACAATTTGAAAAGAAACTGACCTTCAATTTTAATTTAATAATTGTTGGCTAAATGGCATAGCTGTCGTGATGTTGTTGTTGTTGCACTGTCCTGGTTAAGCACATTGGTATACAGTCTTGTATGAAATGCGCTACATAAATACATTTGTGATGTGATCTGAGAAAACCCATCACATGGTGAAATTTGACCAACTTAAGATTATGATACCATCTTAAAGCTGCATTCAATCTCTTTTCAAATCTGTTCTCCT
>JAPMNZ010504953.1:0-10386 GCA_029875035.1 Pomatoschistus microps | reverse complement strand
GGTCAGAAGTCCGTAGGCTCGCAGTTAGACTTCCGCCGTCTGTCATGGAGAGTGGGCGTGGCCGTGACGTCACATGCACTGGGTCAATACTGTACGTCCTGGACCATCCTCCGTCCAAAGACCCTTCTGTACCGGCAAGGAAAAAGTTTTGTCATAAATACTATCGAAAACATGAGGATTTTATTCTAGGTTTTCTACAGTCCAGTTAAATAAGACTGTAGTCAAAGTAAAATAAAGTAAGAAGTAATGTTTTTTCATATAGTATATTTTACAGACCAAGGTCACCCAAAGTGCATTACAGAATAAATATTACTTTAGATTAATATTAAAGCCTGCAGAGATTGCGTAAATTCATACAGCTGAATATCCATACCTTGGCCTGACCATAACATTGAGTGTACATAGTGTATAAAACCTACGTAAGCCTAAGTATTGTTCCAGCTGTTCGGCGATGGCCTCAGAGCTATGTTTAGAGAGGATCGGTCACTAAGCAGCCTGTTGAGGTCCAAAGAGCAAACCAGACAGGTCAGAGATAAAGTGGAGAAGTTTAAAGCAACATTAAGTTATTCAAAGATTTCCCATCTGGCCACTTATTGCAAATGAGATAGTATTTGTCTAAATTATACCCAATCTAAGTGTTTGGTCACAGTGGAGTAAACTTTTCGCTCTGTCTCAATAACAAAGGAAATTAATTATTGTGTGCAGAGTGAACAGCCGCCTGCAGGTAGCTCTACCTCTGACCTTCACACGTTGCAGCAATGGGCTTTTGTTCTTCTTTGTGTTTTGTGTCATGGAATGAACTCCTCTTATCCACTGTTAATTACAGCGCCAAAAAATTATTAATAAGTTTGTATTAAAACACATACATTTACTTTACAACAGGCTCAAACTCACAATGGTCCTTGCAAAAGTCTTTGAAATGTTGATTTGCAATTAGCAATAACAACATGAAAGAATGGAAACAGTACTTGGTCAATACATTCAAAACATATTCACTCAACAACTTTTTTGTTTTGGAAGTGTAAATACTCAGCTCATGTGCATTAGTGTGAGATTTTCTTTATCTATATGAAGTTTGTTTTTATGTCATTATTTGTTGGGGAATATTCTTTTTCTTTAAAATGTAACTCCCTATAACTCTCAAAGCAGTCTTTATCAGTAAGTATTTAGCAGCATTTCAACAAACTGTGTGTTGTCATACTTAAAGTTTTTTTAACCACGGTCAGCATGTATTAAAGTTTAAATCATAGTGAAACACTTTTTGGGATTTTTCTTAGAAGGAGTTAACAGGAGATGTGAGAATGACTGCTCTCGTAGCTGTAGTAGTTTCAGAGTTCTGGCAGTTCACATATTAGGATAATGTATACATTCCCAGAGCAGACGCTCTTACTTTAGCAAAAAACCCAGCGGTAAAAAAGGAAACCTTTGGTGAGAAGAAGAGTGAAGGAGAGCTCCAACGCTCTGGCCATTGGGTCAGGGAGTTCAAGTCTGGAGTCACAATTATCTTATGGCAGAGCGTAGGCAGCTCATCCATACCAGAAAATACATTATTGTTTATTTATTTTGGTAATACTTTAAATGATTGTAACCCCATCCCAACAGTTAATTAACATAGATGCACTAACACTGGAGCGTTACGAATGGTACATACTGTACATGCCTGGAGAAACATACACAATGCAATTTAAAATCAAAATATGACATCTGTATATTAATCATTAACAATGCATACTTCCATAATGGCCCAAGGGAATGCTTGAAAATTAACTTTTTTGTTTTTATAAATATGAAATCTTCCTCATCTTCCTCGGATTAGAAAACATTTTACATTTTGCATAATGTGAACCCTGTACCCTTCCAGTCACTATCTGACTCTTCAAAGTGAACCAGGAACTTGTTCAGTTTATATTTGAAAGTTAGGCATCCAAGCTTTAAACTTTTCTTTGACTTCCTCCAGACACCAGTGTACCACAACTGGTGCTACAGTAGTACTGGTACATGTGTTTACATTTATTTTTTTTCTCTTTGAGTTCCAGGAAGAGTTTAGTTTTAGTTTTGCATTTGATGAGCCAAAATGGCCATGAAACCGCTGTTTAATGCCAGTAGGTCCATGCAATCATTAAAAGGTTTTAGAAAAATGATACAGCAGCTTTTAAAATATGTTTGGGTAATTGGCCTCATGAGTCTGCTGCTTTCTTTGATCACAACGAAAAGAGTGAGCTGAAAGGATAAAAGAATATTACAGTGACTTTATTTTATTGTTTTTATATTATACTCAAACTAATATATTGTATGTGTTTGTTTACTTGGATGGGGCTGTGTGTATTAATGAACAGCATTAACTGTAAATACACCGGCTTGTCGCTTTTTGTTGCTAATTTCCATCTGTCGTCCCAAAGACACACTCACAAACACACACTTATTTAACGTGTTGTACATGTTTTTTATCGGTGGGGGAAACTGGAGAATCAAGAAGAAACTTGGCTACAGTTATAGTTGATTACCACTGTGTATGGAGTGAATGAATGATGCCATGTGAAGTGTCATCAAAGTCCAAAAAAGCCTATTACAAAACTTATGCATTATTACTATTATTGTTTTTATTATTAAACTGATACATTTAACATGTGTTTCAGATAACATTTGTGTTTGAAATCCCTCAACAGTGTAATACTATTGCAGCAAAAATCTCCAAGCATAATGCATGCATGTAAAGTGGCCTGGGTTTTTTCTCTTGTACTTTTGAAAAAATCTTACAAGCATGACGCAGTTCAGACTATTTGAATTAAAGTCCAAAACAAACTGTAAATAATGGATTACTTTCCTCAAGTCTTAACCCACACGGAGTAATAACCTGTCAAGATTTTTCCACAATATATTTACTTTTCCTCTTCGTGGCAAACTCTTGGAGCATTCAGGCGTTTGTTTGGGTCTCAAAGCAAAGTGCAGATAATCTCTCTGAAAATTAGCCAGACAACATGCGACATAGCGGCTTCGCCCAGGGCCCTGTGAGTGGGCTTCTGACTAATACTTGGATATTGCATTGTTTAGGCTTCCTACTTCTTTGCATAGTTATCAGTCTGCAAAGTCAATCCGTTTTCTGCTAATCTCTCCTGGGTTCCTGCAGCTTTCATAATAATAGGAGGAATACAGTCTCACGCAGTGGAAAGATTTTTCATCTTAAGGGTTCATTTGTCGATTAAAATGCAATTAGAAAAAGGAGGAGAACGGGATTGTGCAAAGCGAAGACGATGTAGCAAAACGACCTCGAGTACAGTGATGAAGCAGACAAATGACGGCAGAGAAATGTGCGTTTTCCACTGAGGGCCTGCTTTGATAAGCTAATGAGCTCTGTGGTGGTGTACATGAAATGTCCAGCCAAAGGAAACGGATTACACAGATATATTTACCACATTAAATACAGTCACGTTGCATTGTGTTTTTGACATTGTTGTAATGTCAAAAATAGAATCCATGAAAAGGTCCCCTCAGAAGCTAGAGTGCCAACATTGGAACCATAAGATAAGATAAGATATGCTTTATTGATCTCACACAGGAGAAATGTACGTGTCACATTTGGCATGGATAGACACTCAAGATTGTGCAAAAATGTGCAAACATGTTGATGCAGGACATATCATGTACAAAAAGTGCCAAATTAGAAAGTGGCAATAAGAAGAAGTGTCAATAGAAGTGCAGGTCTATATAACTATATTAACTACACATCATAGTTCTTAGCCCTAGTCCTGGTCCATCATATGCATGTAGTTTAGCCTGTGTCACATCTTTAGAACAGTGAAAAATATACTGGCAAGGATGTGTTTAACTAGCTATTTTGAGTGTTAAGAATTATAGTAGTATGGATGTTATTGCATTTTTAAGTACCCATACTTTACATTTGAAATCATGAGGTATCAAAGGTGTTTAAACGTTCATTTCAATTTTACCACTGTCAGCTGTTAGTGCACTGTTCCTTGGCTTGAGTCGAATTGGACTCATTGTCTAATCACTTGTTCCTTGCATTTGGATGAGACTTGAGTGGATATAGGAACTTTGCCCAGAAGTTCTGTTTTCTATTTACTTTCACTTTGCCAAAATGCGCTTGGCTGTAACCAGCGTGTGAAAGACTGTGTGCAGAATATAGGGCAGCTCAGGCTTTTTAGATTCATCATTCCCCAAAATAGAGAAAAAAGAGGACTTATAAGAGAGGGAAGTTTCGAATCAAAGAACACAAAGTAATTCTCCAATTTCCAATATAGTAACAGAAGATTAGGAGTGTTGTGCTTAAGTTAAAATGATCTCACACAAGATTTGCACTCAAATGAAAATTGCAGGCCAATAGCTATGAAGTGAGTACCTTTCAACAGTACAGTAGTCCCTCTTGTATCACAGGGGTTATGTTCTAAAAGAAATCCACAATAAGGGAAAACTTCAAAGTAGCAGCGATACGTTTAAGGCTGTAAAACCCTGTAAAACGTTTTCTTTATCAATGATTTTACAAACAAGGTGGATCGACAGTGGCTCGGTTGGTTCGATCTCTGCCTGACCCATGTAACCTACTCCCTCTGCTGTCGTTGTCCCTGGGAAAGACACTTAACCCCACTTTGCCTGAAGCCCCCACTGAAAGACCAAGGCTGTGTCTTCGATAAGCCAACTTCCCGCGGACCAACCACCTGCAGGAGGATCAGCAAGGGACTGGTGCTTTGAGCATTGGGTTGCAGCTCTGATTGACTAATAAAGGGGAAGAAAATGACCATGACATGATGACATTACATCATATTTTTTTAAGAACAAAACTCACTGATGGTTACTTGAGATTTGCGTTAAAGTATTGGGATATTTGCTAGACCGGTGCTTCTAGACTTTGAAGCAATGAAAGAAATTCAAATAAATAAAATAAAAGGTAAAAATATAACAGCAGTGGAGGACACCGTGCTGAGGGGCAGGACTGAGGGAGGACCGTAGTAGTCATAATCATTGTAGTGCACACAAGCCAAAAACACAAAAATAATAAATTATGTTATTGGAGTATACACGGGGAGCATGAGAAGCATGCTGTTAAAAAGCACACATAATTGCAAATAAAAAGAGCCATGAAACAGCAGGTCAGTAAAAGCGAGGGACGACAGTATTGTGCTCAATGTTTC
Organism: Pomatoschistus microps; assembly: GCA_029875035.1. NCBI lineage: Eukaryota > Metazoa > Chordata > Actinopteri > Gobiiformes > Gobiidae > Pomatoschistus > Pomatoschistus microps. The sequence goes on along the minus strand of JAPMNZ010504953.1, from coordinate 5,239 downwards.
AAGATAACATGCATGAAATCGCTTCAGAAATGTTATTGAAGAAACAACAAAGCTAAACCGACTTTAAATGGCATACTGTTTATTCTGTCTTTACTCAACGTTTCACTAATGACTCCAGTTGGCTTTTGGGCCCGTAGGGAAACTCCAAAAAGTTTGTATTTAATAAAGTATTTCAGGAAACACAAATAATCAAGATCAATCAGTGATCACTTTAGTGCTTTATACCTGCTCTCTTGCTATGCCTACAGAAAACATCACTCTGAACCGGAGCGCCTCATCCATGTCTCTGCAGAAATCATTGTTTGCCTTTGTGCACGCGGGCTTCTTTCAGCCTGAGTACATCCACAGATTTAGCCCTATTCCACACACCAGTGCAGCCATCGACGGAACAAAACAGCCTTTGTTTATCTGGAGGTGGCGTATATACAATTCCCTGAAATGAAAATCTAACATAGTGGTTTAGCTTTTGTGCAAATAATGTTGGAATCTCTCGGCCATGCCTAAACGCGTTTTTCTTGCATAGTGTTAGCACCGTTTAGTTTTCTTTGATTGTTGTATTGCCGCAGAGCTGTTGATTTTTGTTATTTTTATGGAGTTGTCATAATGAAAGAGTAAAAACGTTCCCTAAGGTTTTTTTTTTGGATGGACATTTTTATATTGGAAGTTAAACATAAACTGAATAAAAATAAAAAGTATGCAGAGTCATTTCCTTCATGTTGTATTGCCATTTGACTTATTGCTGAGAAATCTGAGGGAACACGCTGCATCTAAAAGGTTATATATGTTATTAATCCAGTAATTTATTGAATATTACCTTTGAATAATCAAGTTATGTTTTCATGTTTTACTAATTTAAAAATTTACGTTAATCATTAACGGCCCGCGACCCGGCAACGGATGAAGCGGAAGAAGATGGAGGACGTTAATCATATGGAAGGCCAAGCCCAGCATGTTGCCTGAAGCTGTTCAAAAGAAATTAATGAGAAAGATTTTTGGATTTAAAAAAAAAAGATGTATTCCTTTCTTCATCCCACAGTGGGGAAGTTTCAGTTCAATGAATATGCATCAAGGCAGCGAACAATTACATCTGCGCTCCTAATAGGCAAAGTGGGATAAAGTGTCTTGCCTAAGGACACAACGACAGCAGACATCAGAGGGAGTTGGTGGAGAAGGTTTTGAGGTGGACTTGAACCCACAACCTTCAAGCTCAAATGCCAATGCTCTACCAACTGAGCCAGTGTCACTCACAATAATGCCTTATATTTAAAAAACAATAAAATGACAAAACAATGTATTTAACGTTTAAACAAGAATATTAAAATGTAGAAATGATTCGGATTGTCTTTCAAATTTGCCTAAATTCTGGGTGAATATTACTTCAATTTAATTCATTCATTCATGTATCTGTTTATTCCAAAAAACATCATCAACACAATTGTACAACAGAATAATACAATCATTGTACAAGGTTTGGTACAATCAAAGAAGAATCAGGAGACCGAATGAACCCTGTTGGAGATGTGACCGAGTATACAAGATTTTTCCTCTTCATTTTGTTCATGACAACATCAAAAACGTACAGTGACATGGGAACATATATTAATCATATGTTCTGAAACAGTCTAATAACAAGTTTAGTTAAATCCCCCTTTAGAGCAGTAATTATACTTCCTCTACCATTTGGCCATAACAACATAGCCTCACTCAAAAAGGTACTAAATTCCAGTTTCTACAGTGGGCAACTTTTACTTCCATTCATTGTGTTGTCAAAAGTAGAATCCTTTTGTGGCAATAAAATGCTTCACTGAATAGACCTCGCTAATTTGTCTAGATGCCACAGCGACGTAATGGGTAAAGTCATCTCCGTCTAACCCTCCATTAGTTTGTTTTGTTTGACCATGGGGACCATTTTAATGAGGTGCACCTTTTCCTCAGCACAGATGCATCATGGGAAGTCCCTTAATTGAAATCTTTTAACAAGATACATCAGCATTTTAATTAACAGTTTGTTTATGGTAACTGGGGCCATTTTCAGATTTCAGACTACCTTATAAACTGAGGAAAGGTAAATCATAGTCGTATTGAAGCAGACAAGAAAAGTGTGACATCACATCATTCCTATAGTCCAAAGTTAATAAATGGGTCATGATGTGGACTTTTAGTTGATTTCTTTTACCTGGTTTTATTAAGATATATTTCTTCTTTTGATTATTTATGATTTTATTGCTATATCTTATTTTGTTCAGCACTTTTGAATTGCCTTGTGTATGAACTGTGCTATACAAATTAACTTGCCTTGCCTTCTTTTGAGTTCAGACTGCCTGCTTCTCCTTCACCTCCCAAATTTTTTTTGGTCCATTGTGTTTGTTTCCCCTGTTTCTTATTGGTCCTGGATTTTGTTATTTTTGTGTTTTAAATCTTGTGTTTTTGAAGTCCTGCATTTGAGGTCTCCTGTCGTTCTGCCCTCGTGGAACTATGGTAACTTGGTAACCGGTAGGGGAGAGCTAATTTATTCTAATTTGTAACATCGACAATAGTCTAATTATTTTCTCATTAAGGTGTCTATAGATGTGGTGACAATATTGAATAAACTTTTGCATGATGTTAACCAGTGGAGAGGACTTTCAGATGGACATAGGAATTGCATTGAAGGTTGTATCTACTCTACCAAATATTGATAAAACAAAAATAGTTTTCGTTTGAATGAGTTTGGTGTGCCAGTAATTGGTTGGTGGTGGTCGGAGAGGCCGATGGCGCATACTTGATGCCTCGCTTCCACAGCAGTAATTTATCACCACTGCGTATGGAATAAATGAATCATGACATGTGGAGCGTCTTTGAGTGTCGAAAAAGACGCCATATAAAACCGGTGCATTATCATTTAAATTAACAAAAAATCTAGACCATGAACATACCCTATTGAGTTCCCTTTTCACGATTGAGTTCACAATGGAGTATACTGTAGTAGTTGTTTATATAGCTTTAACTGGATGACACCAATGGGAAATGTGGTCTTCAACATTTACGATTTACCAAAGCACATCATGTTCCAACACAGTCCAGCAGATGTTAGACACTGGCTTACTTTCATAGTCCTTAAACGCGGTGAAGCCTGTAGCTATTGACCTCCTCTTTTATCCCCATCCAGCAAATAAGGCACCCATTAACTTTGACGATCAGACTTGAAAGTTTCCTTTTGGTTAAAACTTGTCTCGGGCCATCTGAGGTGACCCTGAACAGTCTGTGGAAGGCTTAAGCTGGCTCAGCGGTGGGGGACCGCCCGCGATGCGCCCAGTACCTCTCCTCTCCACACCACCCACATTTATATTCTGTATCACTGATGCTGGTCATTAATTTCCTCTCTGCTGTATTTGGGGTCTTTGTCCTCACTATGAAAGTGCTCGCCTCCGGAGCTGGGCCATTCTGAAGTCTGTGCACTTCCCCCGGTGCGGAGGGGAGGTTAGGGAAGTCAAGTTTCACCCGGTGCTAGTGATGCTAATTTGAATGTTTTAACACAACCAGAAATTGTGAGTCTCTTTAGCTTTGCAGTGCTGTCAGAAAATGAACTTGCATTTCATTTTTTAAAGAAAATATGTTTCTGACCATAGGACGCTGTACCACCAAGTACTTCTCAACAAAAATATGAAGAGTAAAACCATATTTCCCAGCTTGGAAAAAGGTTGTATTCCTATTGCTCCAATCTAAAACACATTTTGTTATTGGCAGTACATGTGCAAGTAATACAAAATTATAATCTTGGTAAAACTGCATTCATATGGCACTAAAATGGATCTGGATTATCAAAAACAATTCCTTAGTAAAGAACAAATTGTAAACTTGGTGGACTATATGGATGTCTATGTGGATGGCATGAAGGGGATGAGAATGAATGAATGGCTAAATTAAATTGTAATCATTTCAGATATTTTCCTAACGCACATACTGTATTTGTTTTTTTTCATACATTTAAAATATTGCTTTCCCTTGGTATAACCACAATCAAAGAATGATTTAACCAATGACGAGGGATTTCAAGGATTTTAATTATTTTGGCCAATCCAGAGGCTGCACGGCTCATCTTAACAAAGTTTTACTCTCTCTAAACTTTAAACAGACGGCCTAATTCCGAGAGCTCCCTCGTGTTTCTTTGTTTTGTTTTATTTTTTAGAATATATGCGGTGAATCTATGCCAATACTGTCCAATCTGTATAAGAGTTTGAATTAAGAAATGGAGCACAGTAAAAGTGAGTGAGTTATCTTTTTTTATATTGCGCCTTTCACAGAACAGAGCCACAAAGCTCTTTACAATTGTTGTGGGCATTTGTCGTCTCACTCCACACAGCGATGGGGGAAAGATAGAAAGAAAGATAAGAAAACAAATCTTGATGTGTGACATGAGCAGTAGCAAAAAAAGCTTTAATTTACGCCATCCGAGGAAGATGGCTTTGGGACCAATACAAATCAAATACTTAGGGAATGTAAGGCTGTGCTAGGTGTGGGACAATGATGAGAGGGTGATTACAAAACAGTGATATTTTATTTAAGATTAAACAGTTACAATTAGATACAGTTGAAAATATGCAAAGGCTGCTACAGTACATGCAAATTGGGCAAGCAGCAAAAAATTGAGTTTCCTATTGAGTCACCTGTGAGACCATTACTCGATTGTTTTTTCCCCTTTGTGACGTGCATTAGGACAACAAGAAAAATCCTCCTAATGCAAAAATGGAGAATCCGCAATCATAGTATACTTTAAGCCTATTACCTTACCGATGGCATGAAGCCTTTATATTCTCAGTGATAGGAGCACTTTTGTTGTAAGTGATCTTAGTCCCCTGCTTCCAGGCTATAGAAGTCCTGTGAATCCTCAAAAAAATCCCAAGTCTAATGTCTCTCGCACACTTCAGCCTGAAATGAGGTCCCAGTGAAACCTACTCAACTTTAATAAGCAAAAACCATGTCCTTGCCTAAGTGACTGCTCGCTGATTTTTATTAGCGCGCCATGTGTTGACAGTGTTTCTCGCACTTCCATTTTTCCCCCGTCACTTTGATAGTAGAGCCTTCGTCTAATCCAATTAACCTGCACTTGGACAGGTGAGCCAACTGGCAGTGTGTAGAAAAAACAATCCCGCTTGGCCGTGCGGAGGCTGCTCGGAGCACATTCAGGCATATAAGTGTTGTGGCGGAGAGCTCGATGACTCCCCGGAGGCTTCAGCTGCAATATAGTTTTCATCAACCC
>JAPMNZ010502955.1:0-12897 GCA_029875035.1 Pomatoschistus microps | reverse complement strand
AGTTTTGTCGAAGCAACTAATTGTCGATTTGTTTTACAGTATATCTCAATTGATCGTTATCTGGACAGCATTTGAAGCCTGAAGTGCCCTGGACCCCACTTTTGGAAACTCTCATATATATATACAGAGGTGTGTTAAAGCTTTTCGGTATGCTGTCAGTGGAGTCTGTTCAAAGGTCACTTGTGTTTTGCCACTGTATCTCCAATTTACAATGATGGAAAGCGAGCGTAGGAGCCAGGAGCAGAGGAGTGTGGTGCAGCAGCAACAGTGGATTACCGTGAGCTAGAGTTTCTCCAACTGTTTAAATCAGGGACGAACGAGCTGCTGCTGTCACTCACGAGCTTCGGGGGGAAAGCCCACCTCTGTGAAACTGACCAACACCATTCACCAGCAGAGAAACAGCTCCCAGTCAAATGGATCCAACAAGATAGAAGATGAATTAGCTTTTGTTGGAGTATGTCAAAAAGCACTACAGTACAAAATAGTCCATGATCTTGGTAAAATGTCTACTTGCGATATTTCTGAACAACTTTGCGATTTTGTTCTGAGTAAAAAATAAAATATGGTTACATTTGAAAAAGAGATATAAGCCAAGCAATTACCAAATACTTAATTTCCACATATTCCTCATATCAAAAACTACTTATAAAGTTCTGATCTTTAGAACTTCTTCCCAGTTGTATATGTATTTCTCTCAAGTTGACCTTTTGTAAGACTTAGACAGACTTATTGATCCACAAGGGAAATTGCGTTGTCACAGTAGCTTGCACAGTATTCCACAAAAAATAACAATGAAAATAACAATAAAGTAAACAACCTGAAAATAATAATGATAAGAATAAGATACTATTGTGAGAATAGAATAATATGACTCTCATGAATAAACATATCTGTGAATATGTACACATTTACAGTTTAAAATAGTGGATAACAGGATAACACACATCTGTAAATATACAACATATACAAAGACAAAGCAACATTTTGACATTTGTTTGGAATGGAATGAGAAAATAATGCACAAGGCGAAAAATACTTGCATGTTCCATTGACTCGATTGTCATTAATGGTCCAGCTCAACAACATACTATTTTAAAGTTAGCACGGTTCATATGATGTCATGTTAGAATCATGGAGAAACAGCTGATTCAAGCAGCTGATTCAAGCAGCTGATCAAACCCACATTGTAAGAGGCTAAAACAGGGACCAATTGCTTGTATTCGTTGTTTGGCCTCGAGTCCAAGTCAAGAACAATCTAGGTCTAGTCCAAGTCAAGTCTAAAGTCATAGGTTTGAGAATTTATAAATCATTAAAACTGTGGTTCAAGTCTGACTCATGGTCATAACTTGCAAGTTCACACCTCTGAGGTATGCAAATATAGTTTGTCACACTTCCTGAAGTTTCCCTGTGGGGTATTCGATTGATTGGTGCCGCGATGTAGCCTATTCATAATACACAAACGATTTAAATTTATGCAAACAACAAAGTTTAAATGTCATTTTTAAACTTTCAGGCAGCAAGTTGTTCTGGTGGAATATCAATGAGCCAATGTGAGGTTTGATTGTGATTTGTTATTTTTATTAGATGTACTTTAAAAGAGATAATGATACAATGAGTTTGCTGTTTCTGCACCACATACATGCATGTATAAAAATCCTAATATCGGGAACATTGAAAATCCAAACATTAGTGAATGACATTTCATAATAATTTAAATATATACGTTTTTTTAAATTATTATTTAGGTAAGGCCAACATGTTTCTCTGCACATAAACATTCTGCAGCAACGAATGTGCATTCTAGTTGTATCATAACAATGAAAATAAAAAGAAAGAGGGAAATAAAAAAGACCATCCTGCAAGCCCCCAAATAGCAGGTAATTTAGCAGCAGTCCAGGAGATATTATAATAGATCCATATGTCTGGAGGTCACTAGCACTGGGGTGTCTGCTCTCTTCATTTAGTCTCCGGTCTGCTCTGCTCTCTTCGTGTCTCTACTGCTCTTATCTCGGTACATGACAAGTCTATTTTGGAAAAGAGGCTGCGCCAAAGGAAGCACGTCAGCTATTGGCATCAGAGGCTCTGGAGAAGAAAAGAAAAAATAGTGTGGTGAGCCGCCCACTGCAGGAGACTGGGGGATGTTCCACTATCCTGGATTTACTACCAATTTACGGATATTTCATCGAAAACAGCGCATTTTGTGTCATTTGTAAACATCTGGATGCGGAAGTGGACAAGTTCAAAGCTAATTGAAGATTTGGCCCACGTGACTTACCTGCGCGGTTGAACAAGACACAAGGTGAAGCACTCATTTAGAAGTACATTAGATTAGTATATATCAATAATAGTTCATAATTATTGTTTGGAAGAGTGTGGGGTTGTGTAATACAAAATAATATCCAGACTGTGACTAATTTCTCGAGTGTGTATTCTCAAGTTTTTGACTTTTTGCGCGCACTTCAAAGGCTAATTATAAACAACTTTTAGCTAGCTTTGTTGTCTGCCAACGCGCCAACTCAAGCTAACAACCAATTACATTATTTTTGAATGGGCCTTTTAGAAAAAAAACGAAATAATCTGAATTTCCTACATTTTAAGTCAGATATGTATTTCAAAGCCACAGAATATGTTATATGTTTTAAAAGTGAATGCTTTATCTGACAGCTTGCTTCTACAAATGGCCATGGGCAGAGACGGGACCTGACAGCTGAGGTTATTTTTGGGGCAGGCAGTTCCAGCTACAGAGGTGACAAAGCTGCAAATGTCACTCTGTGAAAGGCACATATCTGCGCAGCATGACCTTGTTCTTCACAATAGAGTAAATCAAGTTTCTAATTGTCTATAATGACCAAGCTGATGCATTTTAATGTAACAAATAACCGATGTAATTCTCCAAAGCCTACAAGGCCTGTGTAAGTCCCTGGCTGTCACTGACATCCTGCTGTAAATGCCAAACTGCAGGATTTATGATTATTTTCATAACACAATCAAGGTTCAAAGATCCATCGTTGCCTCCTGATTTATTTGAAGTGCAAACCAAACTATAAACCAACATCATATTAATTGAAAAACGTTGTAGTGAGAGGGTATAATTTCACTATTAGGAATCATAACTAGGATTCATTCCCAATCTTAAGGTCACAGTGTTTGTCACTGTAAAATTTGGGAAGTCGGATAAACCCATTGTATTTAAAAAAAAAAAAAAGGTTGACCTCTCCAGACCCTTCTTCTCTTTACCCTAATAAAATAAGTCCTTAACCGACCAAGCCTGAAGCTGTTTCAAACAGGGACAGGGAGATGATTTCACAGCACACGAACTTGGTAGTAGGGCTGCACAGTATTGGAAATTAGAGCGATATTCGACATGTTTATTATGATAACGATATTATTGCGATATTCTTGTCTGTCACGCAAAAGACAAATAACAAAAAATAAACACAACATTAATGACATTCACATGCATATATTTATGTTTTTTGTTTGTTTGTTGTTCTTGTTGAATGTTGATGTGTCTGTCTGTTTTGTTGTTGTTAATAAAGGAAAAAACAATAATTATCGCGCCTCTTTTCGATATGGACCTTGCACGTACCAATATCGTGATAACAAAATTTTTTCGATATATTGTGCAGCCCTACTTAGTAGGCAGCTGAAAAATAGAGAACATCTTGGATGTAAGATGGTCACACCATTTATGGTTCTGTATGTACATAGGATTATACATTATAGATTCTAAACGCAGAAGGGACTTTAACACTGGGGTGATGTGTTCTTTAGTTCTTGCAAAAGGCTGTGTCTTCTCTGTATCATACCTAAACATTCTCACTCATAATATTATTTTTGATTCCAGAAACACAATGGATCCCAACCTGTTTGGTGGTGTCCCCAGGTTTCTCACCAGGCCCAAAGCATGTGCCATGTGCACTGGGAAGGATGCCACACTCAGTGCCACTATTGTGGGCAGTCCCACTCCCCTCATCACCTGGGAGAAGGACAAGCTCCGGCTTAAATCTGGAGGACGCTTCAAAATGGTGGAGGACGGCGACATTTACCGCCTCACCATCTACGAGCTCACACTGGAGGACAGTGGCCTGTACGTGTGTCGGGCCAAGAACAACGTGGGAGAAGCGTATGCGTGTGTTACACTCAAAGTGGCTTTACCTACAGAGATGGCACAAAGAGCTCCTGCATTCTTGGAAAAGCCTATGTCTACTCGAGTAGGTTTGGGAGGTGATGTTGTCTTCCATTGCAAGGTTGTTGCCCATCCAGAGGCCAATTTTGACTGGGAGAAAGACGGCCGCTACCTGGGAGAAAGCAACCGCATAAAGATCATTAGCGAGAATGGCGGCAGCACTTTAAAGATTCAATGCGTACGTAACTTGGACGCCGGCACCTACACTTGCAGAGCCCAGAATACAGTCGGCCGGGCCCACGCTTCAGCCGCTCTAGTTGTCGACTCCCAAGATCCTCGCCAGCTCACGTCAGACAAATCCACCTCGCTCCTGTCGCATCTTCAGAAGCGCAAAGAAGAAATGAAGAAGGATATTGCAGTCTATCGCAACGAAGAGAAAACCTCCACAACTATCAGTAATGAGCTAAGGGCGTCCATGTTGGCGAAGCTTCCCAAAGGCGTGTTCACTCGCACCTGCACCGTGACAGAGGGGAAGCACGCCAAACTGAGCTGCTTTGTAACCGGGCACCCCAAGCCCCACATCATCTGGAGGAAGGACGGCAGTAACATCAGCGAAGGGCGCAGACATGTGATTTATGAAGACCAAGCCGAGAACTTCATCCTAAAGATCCTCTATTGTAAACAAAGCGACAACGGCTTCTACACCTGCAACGCAACAAACATGGCCGGACAAACTTACAGCGCTGTGCTGGTCACTGTCAAAGGTAAGGAGTCAGAGCAGTTTTGAAAAGATGTTGGTTTGTGCGTACCATATTTTTTGGATACGGATTATTGGCCGTGGGTGCGACTCATTCTCTGGAACGATTTATGTTTGGAATTATGAGATTTTGTATTTTACATTATTATTTATTATTATTTATTATTATTTATTTATTTGGATTTAGTGATTAGGAATGTCACTGATTCTTTGGTAACCTTGTAGCATTTCTATGTGCTAAAGATATTTTAATGACTATTTTAATTACCGTAAAATGTTGCGTTAACATACCAGGCACGTTCTCAGTTTGTTGTTTATGTGTCATGTAAGCCTGTTCTCTATTCTATTTTTTTTAAGAAGAAATGTCTATCCGTGGTGTTAGATTTAATCAAAAATTTAACTTATACTTTAGTGCGACTTATATATGTTTTTTTCCTTCTTTTCTATGCATTCTTGTGCATAAATCGTGCAATTTATACTCCGGAGCAATTTATTATTTGAAAAATACAGTACTAGAAACAATGCGTGAATTAAACTTGTTGTTTGCTTTATTTTCATATATACAACCTGAAAGTATATATTAATTAATAGTTATTATGGTCTGTTCTGATGAAATTTGTACATGCGTCATCAGTTGTCTTCCCAAGTTGTAATTACTGTGGTTAATTTAGTTTAATTCCTTCCATAAGCTTTGGGAGCATTCTCCACTTGCTTTGTATTATACTAAAGCATGTCCTTCTCTGTGTTAATGCCTGAGTCATTGCATAGCACTGATGAGCCATATCATATCACTAAGCTGCCATGAAGCTCCACATATAGTTTCAATGGACAGTTGGACACAATTATTTCTATCCCTAATATTCACGTTCTATTTAAAGTCACTACATGGTTCTTGAATCCTTCCTAAAGGGGCCACCTCCATATATACAGATTATGATTGTTGTAAGCAAATGTAATTATGAAGTAATGCCAGTGTCTCGTCTCGTAATCAGTGGCTCTCTCCATGTTGAATCTTTTAAACCGTGTGTCGTTGTCACAACACTGGCCTCTGCTCTCAGTGTGGAGGGGGAGGGGAGGGTGAGGGGTGCAGTTTATTTTCTGCTGGCGACGAGTAGTTCACAGTCTAAGATACAGCCACTCACTTACTGGGCACTTTGGCACTGGCACTAATGTGATTCCCCTGAGCAGTGTCGGGAAGTAACTAAATACATGTTCTCGGTTTTGAATACACTCAACATGAGTAGAATCTGAATAATATTCACTTACTTTAAAATCAAACCATAGGCAATGCTGTTTAATAGGGCTGGGACATTATATTGTTGTGTGCGCTTTAAGCGAGATATTGATTCAGTCAGAAAGTATCAATACTTTGAGGAATGTAATGTATCTTTTTCAAAATATGCTCTGGCCGCGCATTGAATTAAAATTATTTTAAGTATATCTAATATGTTTTGTATAAGAAAAGTGTGCTTTACTCTTTTTTCATGAGTAGATTCAAGTAATATGCAAAATATGAAAAAACGTCAAGTGTAATAAAGTAAATACATAGAAATGACCACAGATGCAAAATATGAGCTTCCCCAAATAAAACATGGGATATCATGGCATTCATGTTTTCCATTCATGAAAATGTTCATCCTATGTTTTTATCACACAGTAAAGCTAGAGTAAAGCTAGTGCCCAGTGTTTTAAATGCAGCTCAGTCCCAACAATGTTCCAACACAAGTTAATATTAACGATAATTGGAAGTACATTCCGACTCTCTCTTTATATTCTAGTGCATTGAATGTTCCTGAAAAACTAAAAACCAGGTTCTGCTTCAACAATTGCATACTGCACTTGTAGTACTAGAGGTGGCAATGATCCAAGGCAGTAAAAGTGTAGTTTGTAATACCATCTCACCGGGCAACAGTTCACAACATTATTAGTACTAACTAGAATACACACTCTGTCATATTATTTTCAACAGGCTTCAATGAGTCGACTAATAAAGGCTACATTTAGAAATATTAAATATGCTTTTTTGTCATTTATCTCCATTGAAAGCTTATGTCACCATACTCAAAACTGTATTTGGTTACAAAAAGATGTGAAAGCCTTATCTCCTCATATCTCAGGAGCTTAGCATGACAGGGTTTGGTTAGTGCTGCAATGGGAGACTGCTTGAAAAAGCCAGCGCCACAGTGAGACTGAGGCTCTAAAGAAGGAGACACCAATCTTTTTAAAGCCAAAATCTACCTTAAGATCATCAAGTGCCTCAGGGCCACTATATCTGGCTAAATTGCAATAACTGTGCAGCAGGCCCAAAATGAATAAGTACATGAATTGTATGAGCAAGTTTGACCCATAGAGATGGAGAGGAGAGATCTAACTCATCCTTTTTTCCAAAATGATAACATGTGCTTGTAATACAGCCATCAATGCAAAGTAAAAACTATGTGCACCAATGATGAATCAATTGTGTAGGTCTAACTAACTGTAGCCTTTGGTCAAAGAAATCAAGAAAGAAATAGAGCAGGCTGTAAAATAGGAAGACCGAAAAATCTATTAAAATAATGAAAGTGAACATAAGTGAAACATATAAATGAATTAAGGAATGCATAAATACATGCAGACAGAAAATAAAAAAAATATTTGCAAAAAAATAATATTTTTTAAATGTTTTGGTAAATAATTATTCTCATATACCTAAGTGATTTTCCTGGTGTGAACAATTTCCGCACTGAAAAAAGACTCGGAAAGATTGTTTTGGTACTTTCACTTTCATAGAATCTTGGGGACATTGTAATAGTTCAGACGTATATGCCAAGATCTATTCCAATGGACCTGAGCTGTCCTTGTTTTATCCTGATTGTGTGGTACTAGGTTTCTTGAGCAGTCTGTATTGTTGGTTGTTTTTATCTGCATATATACAGTACAACATGTAAACAAATTGCCCCAATACTACAAACATGAAAATAGATGAAAAAATAGCAAATCTTAGTTTTTCAGAAAAAAAACGCACGCAACACACAGCCCTAATACCTAAAAACGTTCAATCAAATATTTCCTCGATGTTTCCAGAGCCAAAGGTGCCGTTCAAGAGGAAGCTGCAGGACGTGGAGGTGCAGGAGAAGTCTTCGGCCACCATGCTGTGTGAAGTCCCTCAAAGCCTCACTCACGCCAGCTGGTTCATGGAGGAGACCAAACTGGAGCAGAACACCAAGTACCACATGGAGCAGGACGGGACGCTGCGCCTCCTCACGATCCACAACGTGACCACCAATGATGACGGCGTCTACATTTGTGAGACTCAGGAGGGCAGCCGCACTGTGGCCGAGCTCACTGTGCTGGGTATGGACCACTATTAAATCACATATACATCCATACTAATATGATATGTCAATTGACATTTCTGCAGCGTGTGGAGGAGATGTGTCAAAAGAGGCGCAACATGGAACATGATTGGAATGTGTAAGGGACACAATCTGAGCACCCAGTGTAACTAAAAGTCAGCTCAATGGGTTTATGTGTGACATTATTAGTTTGTCAGTAACATTCATTCTTTTAAAAAATGATCCAAACTTTTTTACTTCTCTACTCACCCTTGGTGGATTTTTTTTTTCTTTCTAAAATTCCTTTGTTTCGATGGACATGTCCGTAGGTGAACTGGTTTCTCTTGGCACTTCTGTCTCTGTTTTGCTAATCTTGTATGTTCATCTCAGACAGTCCCTTTGGATATGCTGAATATGCCTCTACAGTAGTGCTAGTGATTTCCTAGATGAACAAAAGGACACAGAGCTAGTCCAAGAACATAACTGGAAGTTACATGTAATTTCATATAATGTTTGTGCAGAGATTAAAGAGAAGAACTGGACGTAATATCACATTAGTTAGTTCTAAATTAGCTCTAAAAAGTGCTTCGTAGTATTGAGCCAAAAATTGGACAGCTACAAATAATGTTGATGAACTATTGTTAACATGTAATGCAGAGTCATGTGAGTCACGGTTCCAAGGCTTTGGGCTGAGGGTGGTTATCCTCACTTCTTGTTTCTCTTGGCTCTTCTAAAGCTGGGATAATGACACAAATACTCACACCAATAACTTGGTTTTTCCTCTTGTCTTATCAAATATTCCTCCTCACATGTTGTTGACCAAGGTCATAACTTGTTCTTGTTTGCAAAAGAGTTGGACACTTTTGTACATAACACACTTAAGACACTTTCCCACAACTTGTAATTGAGCTTCCCAGACGGTCAACACCGTGCAGTGGACACCCGGCTTTAAATACTACATTGCAAACATGACAGAAGGTAGGAATGTTCAAAGTAGGCGTATACAGAGACATGTTGGTTCTTATTACACCATCAACACTCCTAAAACATTTACAGGTACAGGTAGTCATGCAAGTACCTAGCAGTATTTACAAAGCAAAGCAACTTTATTTGTATAGCACAATTCTATTTGTTTTGTATTGTATAAGATAAGATAAGATAGACTTTATTGATCTCAGGAGAAATTTACATTTCACATCTGGCATGGATAGAATATTGTATACTACAATTACAATATTTACTTTTACAATTTAAACAGATTATCCAATCAGAGAGCAAAATGAGTCTCTCATTTGTGTTGCCAATTTGTTAGGTTAAATGTATCAGGTCTTGGCTCTGTCATATTTTTTATTAATAGACAACCAAATATCACCACACTTTGTTTAAAGATAAGCAGCATACTGACTTTAATAGACCACTAAGAGTGCATATTGCATACAGTCCCTTTTACCTAAAACTAAGTTTTTAATAATATTGTAGTGTACTAAGGTGCAGAACATGTGCAGAACATGTGACTATATATTTTTTTTATTTTAGCAACATACAATAATGTTAATAAAACAAAAGTTATTATAGGTATATTTTCTTCAACAAATCTTCTATGACAAATTAATTAAATGCAGAAGACTTTTACATGTGTGCAAGCACATACAATCCAAGATAAATCCAGCCAGTAAGATAAATAGTACTTTATTTCAGGTTCATTCTTCCCTCCATGTGCACTATAATCATTGTATCCTACACCTTACAGGAAATATCACCAAGAAGCTCCCCCGCAGGACCGTGGTGCCGGTCAGTGATACGGTCATCTTCTGTGTGGAACTGGAGCAGCCCTGTCCTGACTCCTACTGGACCCGAAACGGAGAGAGACTCAAAGAGGACATCCGCATTTCCATCGCCTGCATCCACCGGCAGTACACGCTTACCATCAGGGACTGCCAGGCACAGGACTCCGGGGAGGTGGCCTTTGTGGCTGGAGACTGCAAGACCTCCACACGATTCACTGTCACTGGTTAGTTTACATTGTTTTAAAGGGCATTATTTGTGTTTTCAGCTACATTGATGCCAATGTTAAGGACTTCTGGCATAAATCGGTATCCCCCTCTATCCATATGTTTCTTTTGCAAAATCTTTATAATATCTCCTTTTCAATGTTTTCTGCCTTCTTAAATAAGAGTTAAAGTTTTAGGAAATTGTCCAATCCAATTAGGTTCTTAACAACCTGTCAATTAGACAGTGCAATCTTAGATTTGGTTCTAAATCCAGCAAAATGTATCTCTACCAATTAATTGTGTTCAATTCAATTCAATTTATTTTTGTATAGCCCAAATTCACAACAACAGTTGTCTCAGTGAACTTCACAAAGTTGTCAATTCGCCATCAACAAAAATAAGTAAATATTGCATGGTCAAACTGAACACTAATAATGCATCATACTTAGATTACCACACCGGGGATGTAGTTTAATGTTCACTTGCTGGTAAAAACTGGTGTAAATATTGTTTTTGTGAGCAGCATGCTGGACTGATTCCAAGAAAAATAGCTGTACTTATTACAACTAAAGGAGATCAAATAAATACTAATACAAATACAAATACAAGTTAGCAGCTTAGATGCATTTTTGCCCAATTATAAAACATTGCCACAATATTGTCTGTATATTGTTATCAAAATACAAAATAATAGTTCAATAGTATTTTGTGTTGTCCAGCACTATAGTACCAATGACCAATATTTGTTTTCTTCCTTAGCTGCAAGAAAACACCCCCCTGATCCCCCAGTCAATGCAGTGGTGCAGAACAAGAGCGAATCGTCCATCACCTTCCAGTGGTCTCCCCCCGAGAGCGACCGGCCAGTACCCATCAGCGGCTACATCGTGGAGAGGAGAAAGATTGGAGTTCAGCAGTGGCAGCGCTGCAACCCAGGAGAATTAGTCAACATCACAGAGTTCACCATCTCCAGCTTCACAGAAGAGGCCACCTACCAGTTCAGAATCTCTGCTGTCAATGACTTTGGCCAGAGCCCTTACATGGAGGTGCCAGGAAGCTTCTACTTGGGTAAAACTTCTTTCATAAATGTTGGTTTGCTAATAAACCAATAAATCTAATTTAGTAGTGCTTGTATGTGATGTAGTATGGCGTGAAATGTGACAATATTTTCAATGATATTGTGATTCATGCCCCTCCTATTATTGAAAGGCATTACATAAAATGAGGAAAATAAGACTACTTGACTCAAATGTCACATTATGGTCTGCACATTAACTGAAGTGCAAAAACTTACAGGACAAGACATAATTATCCTCTCATATGAATTATGAGCTCCCAGCACATAATTGTAAATATTAAAATACAATAGACTAAAGTAGTAAACTCAGTGAAAACACAAAATAGAAACAGATCATTATTTCATTAAATATGACAATACTTTGCTTTACTGTATCAATTTAATTACATATGCAAAATATCTCAATACTGAACAGAATTTTATTTCCCCCCCATCTAATATGACATAATTTGAAAAAACATAACTAATAAGGTTCAATTGCACACTCTGCCATTGCTCCAAATGTGTTGGGTATGGCCAGGAAAGCAGAGTACATAAGGGTTTGTAAAGTATATTTCTGAAAACGAAGACAACAATAACAGTAAAAAAAAGCAATGCTAAAAGTAAAATAATAATTGTGTGTGTGTTTTATTTTAATCTTTGAGTCTTGAATAAAGAAGTGTATGGAGAACATCAGCCTAATGCATGTGTTTCTGTGTCTAGAGCCCAGAGCAGAGCTGAAGAAAGGCCTGTCAGACAGCATGGCGATCGCTGAAGAAGAGTTCTCCATCTCTGTGGAGCTGTCTGCCGTCTGCTCCGGTTTCTGGTCTTTGGGAGGTCGTCTGTTGCGCAGCGGAGGAGACTATCTCATCACCAGGTCCAAGAACGTACACACCCTCCTCATCCGCATCGTCACCATGGAGATGAACGGACTCGAGGTCAAGTTTGTCGGAGGAGGATCTCAGACCACATGCACTTTAAATGTGAAGGGTACGTCCACAGCCAAAGGCCATTAACACCAGGAGCCATGTAACTGGATCTGTTGTCATGCATTCTCAGCAGTCCACCAGCTTTTTGTGAAAGTGGCAATAACCGCTTCTAACTTGATGTATTTTTAGCTCCTCCCGTCAGGTTCACCAACAAGTCAGCCCAGCAGGCGGTCATATGTGGTGTCCAGGACACAGCTGAGCTAACAGCTGAAGTGTCCGACTATGATGCTAAGGTATTTTTCTTGTTTTCAATTTCAAAACAGAATCAGAATCACTCTTTATTGCCTTTGTGAGTAACAGGAAGTCACAAACAAGGAAATTGCTTTGTCTCTTGGTTCAAACAAGTTATAGCAGTCCAAACAGAAAAAGGCATGCATATTAAGAAAAAAATCTACATAGCATTAGCTACTAACATTTACATATGGAGTAAAGTGACAAGTAGCATAAAAGTAGCACCTAAAACATGCCATTCACACAACGCACAACTAACCCAATTTTTTTATGTGTATTATACAGCTGTCCCAGTCCAAAAACTTTTGAAAAATCTTTGAATCATTACAATTTGCAGACTGCATCTAGCCTGGCTCTGCCAGACCAATGTAGTTCCGCCATGTTCCGCCAGAGGCGTTTGGCTGAGCCACATTGGTCTGGGATCGACGCTAT
>JAPMNZ010496605.1:0-10470 GCA_029875035.1 Pomatoschistus microps | reverse complement strand
GGCAAGGTAAAGCAGGAGGGAGAATTGGGCGTAGGGGCGAGGGGGATGGAGGGGGGACCTGGTGCATCTGCTCTTGGGGCCAATCAGCAGCCTCAGAAGCACCATCCCACAACAATGGGCCCCATCAGTGCAGGGAGCGGAGTCACAGGCGTAAGTGCACCCAATAAGTGTGCAATTTCTGCCCATATGACCATCCTGACACAATTGCTCTAATTTTCCCCCTTTGAAATGACTGATAAAAGACTTAGGTAATTGCCACGCTGAATTTCTTCTATGATCAGGAAGGAGGCGGGAGAACCAGGGCGTGGGCCCAGTGGATGGCCTAAGAAGCAGGGCGTTTGGGGACTGGTGAGAAGTGACATAGCTCTAGGGTTGTATCATAAGCACTGCTGAAATGTTTCGGTGACTAGGGCTTAACCAAGGTTTTTATAGAAGATGAATCAGGACTGAAATGCAGATATTATATTTGTGGAGCCTTGCAGAGTGATGGGTGGACATTCAAAACATTTGTAGTTGGAAATGTAACTCATGACAATTGAATATTCAGATTCAGTTTATTTGCCATTTGCAGTAACACCACATTGGAATACATTTGCAAGAGTCCCCAGTGTGCACCAGACAAGTACATCCATAAAACAAGGTTAAAAGTACAGAAATAAAACAAACTACAAAAAGTGCAGGAAACAATTGACGCTGTGAAATCGATCAACAAAAACAGTTTCAATACAAGAGCACACCAGAGCTCTTGCTGCGAGCGCAAACAATCAGTATATCTCTTAAACTGCCTTTCAAATCTCATCACTATAGAGTGAAGCTGCAGCAGGAATGTCACCAAAATATTGTCATTTTATATTTCTACTTGCATAGTTTCGATACAGAGGCCTTGATCTATACGTGCTTTTGAATTCAGACGATAGCATTCTTGTTGCTGAGGCCATCCTGTCTGTTGGAGTCACGTCCTTGCACTGACACCTATTAGTATTCGCTTTAAACATGTATTCAGAAGGTGCCTCTCGTGAGCCTCTCCAAAACAATGTGTGAGCGCATTGTGCAGGTGTGCGCCGCGCTCGCCTCTAACCTGTGTCTCTACTCGCGGTGACCTTGTCCTTTGTAATCAAGCCTTTTTTATCTGATTCCCCGCCGCTGTGTCGGACTTCCCCCTCCCCGTTCACTGCAGTACAGCGTGTGTTCTGAAGCGGACTCCTCTCTTGATTGGACTTCAGTTACGGCACTGGATAGAGAGAGCTTGGAGATGGGCTGAGGACGACAAGGGGAAATGGAGAAGAGAATAGTAGTTTAGGAGCTTCGCTAACTAACTACCCGCTCACCCGCACACACAAACTGCTCCTCTGAATGTGACAGGCTCCCGAGGTGCTGATTCTAAACACAGTGGCTGCCAGTGACTCGGTAATGTTGGCTAATAGCTTAATCAATACTTATTATGGCCCTATTGGTTGACTAAAGTGAGAACAGAACCTTGCCACAGTGGCTAAGAGGAGAGGAAGACAGAGGAGGGAGAGGAGAGGGCTCTTTGGTTGATCCAGACAGACAGCCTAAGTCACCTCGTGGGACTTTCTTATACGCCAATGTTACCGATTTTATTGACGCACATTGGACCCAGAGAAATAGGGCTGTAACTATTTAGTGCTAATGACATTCTCCGCAGTTTTGAGAAGTTTTTTTTATGTTTTAGCATTAGTGTTTGTGCAGCCGCGGTGATTGGAGGAGGACGGTTCTGTGATGCAGGTGATGACCAGGAGTGGAGGCCTAAATGGACATGCATGAGGACGTGTGGCCACAGCTGATTAGCCAGAGAAGGTTGTAATACGAGCCATTAGAAGACTTTCAGAAACGCACAAATGAAAGCGTAGGATGGATTAGGCCTGATTCATCCACAAGTTTCCTCATACTAGAGGTGTGACTTCAGTGCCTAATGTCCTGTGCATAAAATTAGACTTTTACAAGACACCAGCTTTAACTCTCAATTCATGTGTAACAATAGTTCATCTAATAAAGAATAATGTGTAAAGGATGTAATGATATAAAAGTCACTTTGCCACTATATTAACTTAACATTTCCATTTGCAACAAGCGATTGATTAAGTAGAAAGCTACAATGTGGATGCAGCATTTAATTAAATGTATATGCAGTCATTGGGAGCTGCCTTCATTAAATCTGGATGTTGTGAGCATAATGATATTGATTTAACACAATGGTATGCTCAGCTAATGAGAAAATATCAACTGAATATATGATCCATGATGTCTTTACAATTATCATTTCCTAACTATGCAGCTGTGTAAAGAAAAACAAACACTTGAATGTGATGATAGTTGAAATGAAATTATTGTGACATTTGTACAAAAAAACCATTCTGTTCTCATTATCTGTAATTAGTTCATTTACATTGGAGCTAGACGCAAAATTTGTATTACAATATTGTGTATTATTTGTGTAGCCAAAGCTGCCATTACACACTGGTGTTTATGATCACTAAATGAGCAAAACAGCCTTACATAAAATCAATATTCAGGAGTGTCTATGTGATGAATTCTTCTGGTTTCTGGATTGACTGGATGTCATTCTAGTTCACTTTTGATTCCGTCTTTTCAATGCGGAAAATGTTGTGAATAGGCCCTGATTGCACAAATCAAACGCAAGAAAAAGTAAGGTCTGCGTATAGCACCAACCCGGCCAACTTTCATTTCAGCTGGCGGACCCTTGCAGGGAAAAGAGGAGGGCTCACCGCAGGAAATGGCCCTGATGATTGACACTTTAATCATTGTGTTGGTGTGTGTATGTGGCTATATTTCTGGGACCCTAAAATTGTGTGTGTTTTGTGCTACAGTACAAGAGTCAAGATCGACCTTCACGCGCACTAGCCACTTCCCGCAGTCCGTCAGTCAGTCACCCAGCTCCATACTCTGCATGTACCAGTTAACAGCACTTCTGCTCTACAATTATGCAGACGGAGAACCCTAGGCTTTATAATTGCTTGGCCTCCCCATGTAACACTTAAAGCTATTTAACACACTGGGCTATAATTACAATCTTAATGGCATAATTAGCAATTTTTTAATCTTTTTAATAGTTATCATTAGCGTCCAGCTCTTAAAACCAGCATGTTGCGTCTATTGTGTGCTTGTCTTTAGAAAAAGTCCAAATCAGTTGAATTATGTTTCAAAATTAAAGTGCAGAATATACCGACTTGTCAGTCTAACTCAGACTCAGGCTGTAGCCTGGACTGACCCTAATCTCACCTTATGGCTCCCGAGGGCCCAACTCTGAACTCTGTCACCTCTGACAGCTCTTCAATATCATCTGCAGCCCCCCAGCCACTGATCCCAGAACAGATATTTTCTTATCCTTCTAATGGGTAAGGTTAGGGAGCTGGTCCAGGGCAATCTGACCCTGAATCTGTGGTGGGAGACAAGTTCTTCCTGCAGCGTCTGCGTTGCTCACAAACACAGAGAGGAAGACGAGCCAGGGGGCAGTGTGGGTCCAACATCCCCCTATAGCAAGGTTGAAGCAGCTTCTGTTTATATTTGTGTTATGGCTTGTTGTTTAAGCTTATAACAAGAGCTGCCACATTACGAGGAACACAAGAAAATGTGTAATTTTTTGGCAGATCTGAACATGTGAAGTTGTATGTGCTCATGTGGACGTCCCATAGGTGCAGCAGATGTCATGTTCAGTTTGTGTTTACGTAACCCTTTGCTCTCCTGCCTAATAGCAGGGTCTATGGGGTGGAGACAGATGCCAATATTCATTGGCAGTCGAATCAAGCCACTTAGATAGCATCAGTAAACAGGGCTCAGAGGGCCTGAATTAAAGCACAACAGAAAACACTGCAGTTATCACCAGAGGTCCAACACAGGTTAATGGGCTTTGTAGTCACAGATCTGTTAGATATCGGCAGCACTTTTCAGGACAACAACATCCTTCCCTTGATTCCATCAAATATGGAGTTAATTGTTTTTGACTGTGTATTATTTTCAGCCTGAATCAAGCAGTGTTTGTTTTGTACTTTTTCATATAATATGCCTAAAATTATATTAACATTTTTGTTTTGTTTTTTGTAAATAATGCATCTTGTAACATACAAGATTATCAGATTATAATGTGGAAAACATAATTCTGTGGCAGTTAGGTTTTCCTGCATATTTCTCTTCCTTGTCTGTCTCCCTTCTCCCTTTCGCCACCATGGCGCTCTGCTCACCAACACTGATTCATAATCTATAGCCGTGCCTCGGAGACCGGCAGCTATTGATTTAACGCCTACAGTAATCCAGCGCTGTATCCGCTGCTTGTTAGAGATGCTGGGGCCTAGGCGCAGGGCTGCAGAGGTAGCCAGTCATGGACTAAAACTAATGGCAAAAGACTAAGCCCTTTATTTATATGCACACTATTTTGAAAGATACAATGTTTCAACCTTTTTTGGGTTATAATCTCACTATACAAGAGAATGAACATGTTTTTATTATATACATATTTTTTTATAGCAAGCTTATGAAGAAAGTATTTATGGAAACAAAATAAGTCTGAATTCTTCCAAAAAACGTTTTTCCCCAGAGTCAAAGAGGCTTTGTTTCTTTTATAATAAACCAATGTCCGTGGTATATAATGGCACACTGCTGTGCTCTGGACTCTTTAGATAGCTCGACATATCCATAAAGACTTCCAATCAAGCATGATACAAGAATAATAGACAATGTCGCTTTCACTTCATTAAGCATCCAGGTAAGTGGATCTGTAATTTCACTCTTATTATCAAATCTGGCTAATTCTGATCGAGCCATCCATCATGATAATGGCAGCAGTCACCGCAGACATTTTCCTTTCTGACACCTTACATACAATGGCTTGAAAAAGTATTCATACCCCATGAACTTTTCCACATTTCATCGCGTCACAACTTATTTTTAATTTTGTGAACTAATCTATAAAACTGGACAGTACGGTTTGCAAAAGTGCTCAACCCCCATGAGTTCATACTTTGCAGAATTCTCTTTGTTTTTTCTTTTCCATCAGAACATTGATGAACATTTTTGCCCCAATTTGGCCTATTTTAGGAAAGTGCTCCTGAAGTGTTGATCTTTGTTCATCTGATTATTCTGATTCTGTCTTCTTTTTCTCATTCAATTTCCGTCTTGCACACTGAAGCTCGACTTGGAACCAATCATGCAAAATAGTTTTTTTGTGTGTGCCATTTTTCAGTTACTGTACATGAACAAAACCACCACCTTTCAGCTTTCAGTCATTAGGAAGTTATGTACCTGACCAATCTAAACTATGAGATTGTTTTTGTGGTTGTTTCACATTAATATTGAATACAAATGAAGTTAAACTGCACAAGTGCTTTGATGCATTCAGGTGAAACTTTTATACAATGTGAAACTGATATATGACAATCCCAGTAGACACAAAGTTACGTATATCATTTCTGTTTGTGACTTACAATGGAATTAAATATAATTCTGATTCTGATTATTGACTCGCAGCTTGTAGAAACCCCAAATCTCAGAAAATAGATTTGAAAATTGACCGTACGGCATAAAAATCTACATTAAAGTGATGTCTATATCACATACATTTTAGATTTAATTGCATAACTGAATTTTTTTTCCGA
The DNA here is from genome assembly GCA_029875035.1 of Pomatoschistus microps. Taxonomy (NCBI): domain Eukaryota; kingdom Metazoa; phylum Chordata; class Actinopteri; order Gobiiformes; family Gobiidae; genus Pomatoschistus; species Pomatoschistus microps. The sequence goes on along the minus strand of JAPMNZ010496605.1, from coordinate 4,840 downwards.
GTTTCACCTGTACTTTTTATCAGTCCTTACAGCCCTAACCCTTTCATTGCTGTTACTTTGTGCGTTTCCACAAAAAATTAAAACAATCTCTTCACATCTTACCCCTTAAAGCACCGACCCGTTTTACAGCAAATCTTTTTTTCTATATGCACTGTAATTAAACCCTATTGTGTACACAGGAATCGAGCATACAATAATACAATGAAATGGAGAATATATTTACAGACTGTGAATGTAAAGGTTAGCTGAAGGTGCGCACTGTTAATCAAGATGACGGACGACAGGAGGGCCTTACTTATCTCAATCAGGTACTGGTCATCATTGTGCAGACAGTCAAGCCCATGTGACCTTCATTAGCCAGCACAAATAATTAGCTGACCCTGGCTAATAAGCACTTACTATGGAGCCACACATGCACGCACAGGGGTCTATAGCGGCCTAATGAAAAGAGGACGGACATACGCTGCTGATTGCTTTGTTCCGATGAGTTTGGGTTTTAAGTGGTCACCTTGATTGATGCATATGTGGACGGAAGGTTGGAGGATTGTTTGAAGGTAATAGTGCTCAACTGTTTGTAAAGAATATGTTTAAGCCCAAAGCGATGTCACTACTTTGATTTCCTGCTCGTTTTTTTTTTGTCTTTGTTTTTTCTGTCTTTTCTATTTTTGGTTAACATGGGTTTCAATACAGTAGTGAGTCTCATTAATATGGAAGCGCATTTTTGTATACAGCGCCTCGACTCCCAACTATCATTCAAAATTACATTTACTTCTGTAATTCAACTTGGAATGTGAAACTAATATATGACAGACTCCTTTCAGTGAGAAATAACAAACCTTTTTTTGATAATTGTAACAAAAAAAACTAAAAAATCCCGAAAATGGACTGTAAGGCATTATTCCTATTTATTATAATGGCTAAATAGAGGCTGGGTATGTGTGACTTTGCATGCAATAAGTCTATATCATATTTGAATTATAGAAATAAATTAATTGAGAACAATATTCTAATTTCCAAGTTTCACCTGGATATTTGTTGTTCATCAAAAGCAACACACTGTACAGGTGAGTCTTTAAGTTTGTTTAATTCATGATGCTAGTTGGAATTATATGATAGGATTTGTGTAAGTAGAGCCTATTTGTCTGTAAAATCTGAAAACATATAGGCAGATATTTGACTATGTTTGTCTTGGAAGATTGACAACATTGTAAAAGTATCTTGTCTGTCCTTTGCTAATTTCTTTCTACAAAACAGTGAGTTTAGGAGAAAGAACAAGCCCTCCTTGTCAGTTCCATGATTGGCGTTTCCCGATTTGAATGCACATGTTGATGATTGGGGTAAAAGGAGATTTTGATATCCTTAGGTTTTTGGCGCCACCCCAGGACTCAGCTTTCTGTTGTCGGACTTTGGACTTGGCACAGCACATATTAAGGCTGTCAGTTTTGAACAATGATAATGTTAAGTATTGGGAGAGCTGACTCTTGGGTCCAGTCAGAGCGTTTCTTTTATGCGCAGTCACATCACCATGACCAACACAAACTACCGTCCTCTGGCTACAATGAGCTGGAGAAGGTTAACTCCACCTTCAGGGATAAATAGAAAAATGAACCGACAGGCAGCCTCAGTTTACACCACGGTTATTAAGTTCTGACACTTGTGAACACACAACAATTTTTAAAAGACTCCAGACCTTTGGACTTCAGACCTTAATTAGATTAGTCAATTCTAAATAAAGACCCAGTGGACTTCACAGACCATTTGAGTTGGTTTATATCAAATAAATGTCTGTGCTAACTTTTTCAATTAAAAAAAATCTAAATTTTTTGTGGCCTCAGGTCGTGGAACTGTTATACATAAGTCTTTCTCTAGCTTTTCAATTGTAATGTTCAAATCCAACACAATTTTATTTATTTATTTTATGTATTGTTTATTTGGTTGGGACAGTACATGTTGAACACATCACGGATTGATGGGCTAATTTGCATCTGTTGTCCCACATTCGCACTGTACATGCCCTGCTCCGGGATGCGAACCCAGAACCTTCTTGCTGAGAGGCGAGAGTGCTATCCACTCAGCCACTGTGCCTCCCCGTATTATACAATGATACTTGCTCCATCGTTGGTGGAGCAAATATTTTGAGGTACATTGTTTGACATAATCAATAGAAAGAAGTACAAGATCATTTGCAGATGCCAGCATGTGTCAGGCGATGGACAGATAGACAGACCTTCGTTGGGTAAAATGCTAACTTCTTCTTGGGTTGGTTGCCCAATGAGGTGAAGACCGAGGCAGAATGCTCTCCTTTGCCGGCTCAGGCTGGAGTGGGGGATGTTTATAAAGCACTTGTGCTTGCAGGCCGAATGCACGATTGTCTTGTCCGAGACGCTAACCTTTAGCATCTTGCTGCGCTTGGGCGCATCTTACAAAGTTCACTGTGAGAAGGGAGTCTTGACCCTGCGGATGATTTGGAGGACTGAAATACCACTTTCATTTATTATTTATCCATGCTGGCCGAGGGGAAGGCAGGCCGTGGTGCTGTCATACCTGACTGGCTAATGTAAGAAGTGGCCATCTCACTGCAACCCTGGGGAATCAAAGCCCATTACTGCGCTGAGAGATGGCCTAATGTCCACTGTGAACACACAGCAGATCAAAACATTAGGATGAGCCCCACATGTACATACTTGGTGCAAACAAGATGCTGTGTAGTGCTCCGAGATGAGAGCCGAAACACTCTTGTTTCCACAGGGGACAGATGAAAAGTAAATATGTTCTTCTTTGATCTTCCAAGACTCCAATTCTAGTACTTTCAGTTTGATGTGTACAGTTAATTACTACTGTAACTTTATTTCATACTGAATGTCATAATGAACAACCAGCAATCTCAGTGTAATCAGAACATACCATAACAGAGAGCATGTTCCATTAGATCAGTCACTGATGAAGGACTGCGTCTGTGTCATCTATGTAAATGACCACTTTTACAGCTTTTTACTGAGGTAGAGGCTTCACTGGTCATTTGCCCTGTGTGTGTGTGTGTGTGTGTGTACGTGAGTAGGTTTGTGTGTACTTGTGTATGCAATCTTTTATATGGGCTTAATGACCCTTTGGGTGTGCAGTTGAGGTGAGCCTAATGAAGCATATGTGTATGAAGTACAGGCCTCTCTTGTAATGGGAAAATTCTATCAATACCATGGATCGGATTAATATTTCAAAGTTAATGTTTTTGTTGAAGAATTTGCAAAACAAACATGAGCCAGGGCTTCACAGTCACTTGTGCAGGAAAATGCAATTTTCTCAGACTTAGCTGCTCATCTTTTTAATTATGCTCTTAATAGCTTTATAGATTTTTGAAAGATGAATTCTTATTGGCATTTTTATAATTACTGGTCTTTATTGCTTTTTATGAAAATAATTGTCAAGGCTCATTTACCCCACAAACCCTCAGGCTGTGCAGATGAAACCACCAAAACAATAGAGCCTGCTTTCCAACGTGTCTATGAATAAATCAGTGGTTTGTCTTCCCTTATAATATTGTAGGTACAACGGGTCTATAAAACCATTATGAAAAGAACTCATTTAAAAGGTGGGTGTGGAATATGCACATGCAGCAACTATCGTTTTGAAAGACCGAGCCGCTCAGATTGGACTGCAGCTTTAACGAACAGCCATATTTGCTCCAAGAACATCGAACAAGGCCAATGGTGAGGCAGAGTTTGGCTAGACTTTAAGTTATGTCAACATACTCTTAAATGTGCCGCTAAAATATGTGAACCTTTTCAGTATTAACATGTGCTGAGATCGAGGCTACGCCAAGGCTGCCTCAGAGCGCCAACCAGAGAAAAATATATCTGGACACTTGAGTAAAACCTATTTAGAAGATCGGCCAAGGTTTGTCGGCTGCATAAGTGCATCTGCTGTAGACAAACAGTGGCCCTGAGCCATCCCCTGCTAATAAGTTTGACAATGAAGTTTGGCATGCAGAGAAATAAGGACTTTGCGCTATTGTAAGGACGGCTAATTATGTTTTGTGAAATTCATATCTTTGTATGGAATCAGTTTCCAGCACTGTTTAGTTTAGCCAGAGCTGCTTCATAGTCTTACCAAGAGTGCACATTCAGCCAGCTGCATTGATTTAGCCCTGAACTCCCTCGTGAACTTGGCTTGCCAGTTTAACTGTGGTTTCCTTGTGTGTTCTCGATCCTCCGTCCATCGCAGGCGACACAACCAGGAGGCAGACAATAACCGGAAAGTGTATTTAACATTTTGGATTGAAGTACGCCTCAATTTTAAGACCATACATTTGCCAGACACATATGTTTTATCTATTACCTTTTGATATCCAAGGGCCAGAAGTCATGGAGAATTTCACTTTTGTTTTATTTAATTGGTTTGAAAGCACAAAAGGAAAGAAAGAGAAAATCTAAATGTGACTATTTCCCCCTGGACCTCCAGCTAATAGGTTGTGCTGGCTCCTGGGCCAATCTGCACATTCTCATAATAAAGCCATGGGTCATTTGCCAGAAGCACTCAACAAGCCAACATCTTCAAGCCACAAATGGCAAGAAACAAACCATTCCTGAAATATTATAAGAGCCAGTTGGCACGTCAAATGTATTGTTTTAAGTTTTAACATCGATTTAATAATTTTAGGAGAAAAAATACTTTACTTTTTTAATAGCGTGAATAATAGTTGGCTCTGGCATTCAGATTTCTACATAATCTCATCGACTCAACATTATTATTTTTGAAATGTGTTTAATTTCCAAGTACAATCGTTGAAACACCAACATGAATTTGACAAAGACTAAAAGCAGCCCTGGATTGGATTTAGCAGGTA
>JAPMNZ010496190.1:0-10111 GCA_029875035.1 Pomatoschistus microps | reverse complement strand
GCAGTACTGCGAGAATCCCCCGAGCACGTGAGTTCTTCAGCTGCAAGTAAGCCATACCCTATCCAGTTATTATAATAGATCCATGGTGTTGATACAGTTTGCATTGTACTGTTCTAGATGACGTCATAGAACTCATACTGAATACAAAAACGTTCCCTGGCTCTGCAACATTATCAAATACCAGTAATTAGCTTCTCCTATATAATGGAGAGGCTGTTACAGCTTATGTAAGTCTGGTATGCTCTGTGCTGTTACATGTTGGAAGTGTCCTGTGAGCACCAGGACATATGTGCCCAGAAGAGGCAGTTCTGTGGTGAGAAGGTCCTATCTCCAACCAGCTCTTTACGGTCGAGCTAATCTTAACTCATACAGAAGGTCAATGATAGAGAGCAGTAAGAATTAGGAAGGAGGTGTATTTAGCCATTTTTGGATTCTGGCTAGCAGAAACAGATCTAAAATAGAGTTACACTTAAATATAAGCTAAATATTAAGATAGTGCTATTTGGACACTCAAAGAAGGTTTAGAGGTCAATATTCTTTCACTCCATGTACAATGGCGGTAAACTACTGACGCAACCAGTACGTCCCATCGTCCCCTCCAACCACCACCAACCATTCACACAGATGCCAGACTAATTCTAGGCAATGTGGGTGAAGTGTCTTGCCTAAGAACACAACAACACAACAACAGTTTGTTCTCAGAAGTCTCCCATCACGGCACTAACCAGGCCCTGTTCTGCTTAAGTACAGAGGTCAGAGAGGATCTGGCACTCACATGCAGGTGGTGCCACAATTACGTTCATGAATCACGTCCAAACTGTATAAACCAGATTTGAAAAAAAAAAAAAAATCCCGCTAAAGATCAAATGGACCAATCTAATTACAGAAACAATCTATGAATGACGCACGTGTTGCATGAATGACGTCAACAGAAAAACTTTCTTCTAATGCATTTATGATTATTGTTCAATAAAGGTGTGATGTTGCAATGAGAGTTGTCCAGCCCTGCCCTTGACCTAATGGTGTCTCCTGAGATGCCCAGATCACCGCAGGTGGGTACCAATTTCATATGCCACTCAATGACCTATTCACAGATGAGAAGCTGCATGAGAATTGATTCTGTGTTTTTCCTTCAGCAAAGGTGACCTTTAGGTGCAAGCTTTGGGTGCAACAACAACCGAAGAAATGCTTGAATAGTAATACTGAAATATGTGCTGTTTAGTTTTTGAAGATAACCAGCGAAAGCAGGCTCCGAGCTCATTCTTTGTATCGTAGCCAGATGTATGGGAATCCTGAACTGAACCAGAACTGTCTTTATTAACATTTTGAGATTTAAATCTCTACATCACTGTGTGGTTTAAGTCACTTGAATTTATAAGGATCAAGTTTCTTTTTTTTTAAAAACACAATATTGTTGCCAGATTTATTTGTACCTAAACTGGTACAACAGGACAGCAGCGCACAAACATTTATTAACTAAGTCCACAGTGTTTCTCCTGGCAAAGGACTTGGTGTATTATTGCTTACAAAGTGGATTATTAGTAGTACTCCGATCAGCGCCACAGAATTTCTGTCAATGATTACCTTTCTCAGACAGTAACGTACAGTTAACATAAACTCCATTCACAGCTTACACAAAAGTCGACTCGAGAGCTATAAATAACACCACCGGTTCATACATTAACTAAAGGAATTCTGACATGTTGACTTAAAATGTTAAAATCGTATTAAATAAGTTGCAAGATAATCTCTTTCTCCATAGATATGACATTGTTTTTTCAAATGGAATTTGAATTATTAGAGTTATGATTTTCCAGAGGAGTTTCCCTTTATTGGTCAGAAAGACAAAGTCATAACATGCATGTCTATTCTGAGCTGGGAGGCCTTTCCACAGATTAGACATGGAACTTGTTTAGAGATACTTTAACACAATCGCGACCAGACAAGCTCAAGTTTCAAAGTAGAATCAATTCATTATCAGTGTTTCATTTAAATTACACCTGTTCTTCCCTGGAAACAAGCAAACACTTTGAGATAAAACACTTCTATCTATTTCTCAAATCAGCAGTGTTTTCAGATAAGAGAAGATTGTTCCCTCCCTGGGATAGTTGGGGCATTGCTCACTTCAATCTCAGTCTTTGTAAGGGCTTTTTAGATACACAATGATTTGTAGAAACTTAACAAAGAGCTACTTAGTTTGGACATATTTAAAGACATTCAATATTTGCTCAGGGCCACGCTCTGTTGACACATCAGTACAACAGGTGGCACACTCAAACAAAGTGTCTTGTTTATCAGTGCGCAGTGTTATCACTATGGAATACAATAACTATACATGACCAACTACAGGATTAGTTATGCAACAGCCCATAGTGCACATATGTTCAGATTGCATAAGGCTGACACAAAAATAACTTTTGTGTCTAGCATTAGGTTAAAAGAAACGTATCTAACTTTATTGTAATGGATTCCCAGTTTGTTGAGTGTGTTTCACAATTCTTGAGAGCCACAGAGCAACTCCTTGTTGTGTTTTTGTTTAGAGTGTAATTGATATACGGTTGATAAGTTTACTGCCTTTCAAGACTACACCCCAACCTTACCTTTAGCCACTGCTGACGGTAACTGTGCTTGTTGACGTCACTTCTGGGAATGTCTTGGGACCACCTCTGATGCGCTCCGACCTTGATGGCCATCTCTCCGCCCACTTTTGCGGCTACCTGCAGTAGAAAAGGTTTGGGTTATAAAGGACTCTGACCAGAGACGTGCTCCATTCCATACCACGGAGCAGTGGTAAGGGCAGGAGTTTCAACTGAAAGACTGCAGCTCGCTGGTGGCTGTTCAGGATCCACTATGCTGTTATTGACTATTCTTCTCCTTACTCTGACAAGTAGCCTGGGCAGGTGGGTTTATTATAACTAAAAAGAGAAACCGATTTACAGATTACTATTAGGACATTCAATTTGGACATTTAAGCAATTATTGAAATGTTCTTTTATTTCAGTGCTCAAGATGAAATTTCTATACCTGGGTGGAGAAGTGATGCAGGTAGGTAAAACTACTACTAGGGGTGGTTCTCAACTGGAATGATGTCTGGACCCACTATTAACATTATAACCGTGATCCAACTATGAACTTAATAATAAGAGTAGTAAGAGTTTATAGATAATGTAAAATACTAATACTAATACTCCAAAGCTGGAACGCATGTGTCTTTGAGTTAAGTAAGTGAGTTAAGTTAGTTTTTCAGCTTTATAAGTTGTGGACACAGCACTATGGACACACTTAATATTATTTTTTTCAATTAAGGGCAATGTTTTTTTAATGTACTTCTTTTCTGAAATTTTTCACAGTGTAGATGGAAATCTTTAAAAACATCTGGCAACCTACCAGTTGAGAACCACTGAACTAGAGAATGCATATTAAGCATAAATAATCATTAACATTGCATTTTTTTTCTTTTCTACTAGAGTATGTGGCACAGTGTTTAAATAATGGAGAACCAGGGGCACTGTGTGACATGAAGGCAGTCCAGGAGGGGAAAGGTACATTTACAGTTACAGTAGTTCATTTCATTGCAATAAAATCTGCACAAGTGTCATTCAGCCGCTTGTTCCGTTTGCTGAGGTATAAAAGTGAAGTAGATGTTGCCATGTACCAGCTGTTAGAGAACAGTATAAAGTTAAGTCAACACTTAAGACACACTCCAGAGTTGAATATAGAATTGTCCTCTTATTAATATTCTCAGGATGATTATCTCACGTGTTGGACTTCACAAGGTACTAAGAATTAGAACTCATATTTAAATCAACAAACAGTAATTTGAAGTTGAATTCAACACTTGACACACACATACCTACTGGAATGAAAGTTAATCAAAGTGACACATGAACTATGAAACACCGCCACTATTTGTTTTTCTCTGATATTTGTGTTTCAGTGACTACTTTAAACTTAGGGCCTCTCTCTGTGAGCGGTGAGGCCTGCCTTGAGTTTTGGTACTTGTCCCCTGTTATGCCAAAGATCTTCAGGCTGACTGCATACATCAAAGACAGTTTTGGTTTACAAAAAATCTGGTCCACAACAGCTCAGTGGAGGAGTGGAGCCACAACATGGACTCAAGTATTTGTACCTCTCACCAATGTCACACTTGGGAATGAGGTAAGCTGAAAGAAATTGGGTAAACAAAAATTCCTCATGTTAATTTCTAATAATAATTGTATTAGGTGGTATTTCAAATAAATCGGCCAATGTTTCAACGGGAAGAAACCATAATAAAAAATATTGGTGTAAGAAAAGGTTCATGCGGTCAGTAGGCTTTTATCTTCAAACATTGCAAATTCTTCCAAAAGAAATAACGGCGTAATAGCTTGCCCCGCTTTGTTCGCAGGAGCCCAGTGTGAAGCAGACACTCAGTTCTGGCCCGATGAATCCACCCGCTGCCTCTGCTCTGAAGAACAGCTCTCTTGCTCTCATGTTCCCAGCTCAGGGATGTGCACCGTCCACAGTCACAGCGATTGCAGCACGTTTGACGGAGCGCTCTTCCGCTTCATGGCCCCCTGCAGCTACACACTGGCCAAAACCTGCTCTGTGACTCCAGACCTGTCCCAGTTCAATGTGGAAGTGGTCAGTGGGCAGAGCGACAACTCTTCCTCTATGACGAGTGTGGAGAAGGTCAATGTGAACATCAACAACTTCCGGATATCATTCGTCAAAAGACAAACTGAAAGAGTGGTGGTATGTATTTATGTCATTGTGATCGGGTAGTGTAACACATTTCAGATTCCACAAACATAAAGTTTGCGTTTATATTTGACCTAAAATCTCGCTTATATTGTCCAAGTTTATACATGGGCAGGTCGAGGGAGAGGTAGTTAACACCTAGCAACAACAATGTAAACAAAAAAACAATACAAAACAACTACAAACTCTCATATAAATATATATATAGTGGGTTCTTTCTTAATAAAAATATAGGATTTTTAAAAGTAACCTCACCTGTCTACAATACTTTAAATCAAAGGTGCTAAGAGCTGCAGTTTCTGATAAAATCATACAAATGCATCAGCAAAATATCCAATACTAGTATTAATTTGATAATTCTAGATACACTGTTTGTGGAAAGCTATTTTCAATATAGTGCACTTTAAAGCAGATGACCCATATGGACAAAATGTCCTCAGATAGATAAGCTGCAAACTAAAAGCCTGTAAAACTGTCTTGTTGGATTTAATAAAGTAATGCTGTATTTCAGGTTAATGGAGTCTGGAGGACACTTCCACTTACTCTGGCCAGTGGCACAGTGAGGGTCAGTAGCAACCAAGCGGCTGTTCTCTTTAACAGCAGCTTTGGCCTTTTTGTATCGTTTGACTACACTGGAGCGCTTCATGTCGCCCTTCCATCGCGCTACATTGATAAGGTCTGTGGCCTATGTGGGAACTTCAACCAAAACATGTTGGATGACCAATCAAGTTCAGATCTAGCTGACAGCTGGCATACAGGAGGGAACGCCTCGGCCTGTGAAACCATTTTCGTACCACATCACTGTGACCCGCAAGAAGAAGGGGGGTATGCTAGCGAAGCTTATTGTGGAGCTTTAAACTCAAACACTGGCCCCTTTGCAGCATGCCAGGAGGTGTTAGAGACCGAGAGCTACTTCAAAGGCTGTGTGTACGGCATGTGTGCTTCTCATGGAGACCCTGCAGTGCTCTGTGATACACTCCAGGTTTACACCGATTTATGCAAAAAGGCCGGAGTCGACGTGCAAATGTCAACAAACTATTCATTATGCTGTAAGTGACCAAATACAGACACACTCACAAAATATGAAAAAAAGCAGAATGTGCATCTTTTTCCTTTAGCTCCTCAGTGTGGAGAGAACAGCCATTACAACTCATGTGCTGAGGGCTGTCCTGAAGTCTGCTCACCACAGGACCAGGTCTCATCTTGTAACAGCTGTGAGGATCGATGCGAGTGTGATCCAGGCTTCAAGCTGAGCGGTGGCAATTGTGTCTCAGCTGAAGACTGCGGATGCTGGCATAAAGGACAACACTATGAGGTACCTAGTAAAAAAAATGACATAATCATTTTTTAACGTATATTGAGGGATGTTGCATTTTTCTCACAGAGAGGGGCAGCATTCATGGAAGGAGAGTGCGATCTGCAATGTGTGTGTATAGGCAACAATAATGTACAGTGCAGATCGTCGCAATGTTCTGCCGGGGAGGTTTGCAGTGTACAAAAGGGGGTGAAAGGATGCTTCGCCTTCAGTCCGGCCACGTGCAACATTTATGGAGACCCACACTACGTCACTTTTGATGGGTTTGCGTATGACTTCAATGGGGGATGCAGTTACGTTCTTACAACCACTTGTGGAGGCCAGAGCTCAGTGGAGTTCACAGTAATGGGGCAAAACATGCACCCCCCTCATAATAACTTCAGTAGCTCCAAACTGGAAGCTGTGACACTGGAGGTCGAGGATCTGCAGATTACCATCCACCAAAATGGCCAAGTCCATGTAAGTATTTTCCTTTGTGTGTTTTTCTTTGGCTATGTTTTGCTCAATTAATACATTTTCTCAATTAATACATAATTTGACAAAAGTATGATTATATAAGGTAAGGTTCCTAATAATAGGGAGCATTTGAGTTAAACAGTAGCCATTTGCAGTCATATATTAATGACGATCCTCTACAACCAGCATACCTTTGTTTATTGGAGACATTGTTTGGTCAGTGAATGATGTCAGGTGTTTGCCTTTTGGGAGGTATGTGAATACTGTTAGGGTTGGGGTTGTTTTCAATATCCTGTAAAAGAGATATTGTAAGTTTGAGATTTAGATATGTAATCTATGATGTCTTTTTGTTTGAAAATATAACATTTTGAGTAAATAAATATTGAAAAATAATACTACATATTAAACAAACAAACAATGTGTTATGCCAATTGCTCAGTAGTAACCTATACTATTTACAGGAAAACAACAGCCAAGTTCTACTGCCCTATTTAACCAGTGGAACATACGGCCAGGTCAGAGTCCAGGAAGACTCTGGATATACTGTCCTGGAAACAACCTTTGGCTTGAGGATCATGATGGATAGAGAACACAGACTGTTCCTGCAGGTGAATGAGCACCACAAGTACGAGTTGTGTGGACTGTGTGGTACTTACTCAGACCGGCAGGACGACGATCTAGTGATGCCCGGAGGCCAAAATGCAACTAGTATTTTTCAGTTCGGAGACAGCTGGAAAATTAAAGATAACGATCAGTAAGTTATATCTAAACTAAACTATTCAACGCCAAATGATGTTGAAATTCATGAATTTAAATTATGGTGAAGGTTATTTGTAATCCGAAAATTTTTTGTAGGTGTGTTTCTCATCCAAATGATCCCAAACAATGTAATTCACACGAGTTAGACCAGGCTTATAATCAATGTTACGCTCTACTGGAAGAGGGCTTTAGCTTATGCCATGAAGTCATCCACCCAGAGATCTACATCACCAGCTGTGTGCATGACTACTGTGCCGAGGAGGGAAATCAGATCACCTTTTGTGAGTCTCTCAAGTCCTATGCTGCAGCATGCGCTGTGGCTGGAGTCGACCTGGGCCAGTGGCAGGATGGCACCATATGTGGTGAGGACACTCTCATATATAGGATAACCATTTCACTTAATTTTTCTCTTACTCAAAGCCAAATAAGTAGGAATATCTTTTGTTTTCAGTTTATGGACTCTTTATTTTCTGACCAACTGGCATAATTAGACAGTACACAAACTCTGTACATATCTGCCTATTCATTCACTATAAGTGTTCTGACAAATCTCTGTGAGAAATGAAATAAGAAATAAATTGCCACTGTTGTTGCAGCTATCCAAACCACTGTTAACCCTCAGACTACCTCAACACCATTGCCAGCACCAGACCAGACACGTAAGTAAGCAGTTACTTAACTCCAATTACAAATAGATGGGAAGTACTTCCAGGTTTTAAACAAAACTATATCATTTATTAACATGTTATTTTTACTTTTAGTGTGTCCCCTGAACTGTGACTTTGAAACTAATCTCTGTGGGTGGGAGCAATTGGTACAGGACAGTTTTGATTGGACAAGGCATACAGAGACCACACCATCAAGCCAAACAGGACCAAACTATGATCACACCAGTGGAGGTAAATTTGTCAATATCAAGTCACGCAAACTCTTGCCTGTAAGGGTTTATCTTTTTCTACTATTTCTTGGAACAGATGGATTCTACATGTATATTGAGGGAAACAGCGTGACCCATGGTGACTCTGCACGCATGTTGAGTTCTCTTTGCCAGTATGGACAACCCATGTGTCTGCATCTCTGGTACCATATGCATGGGTCTGCCACTGCCATGGCTCTCAATATCTACATGCTCCAAGGCAATAGTGTCACAAAGCTTTGGTCCAAGAAGAATAACCAAGGGCCTGAATGGAAACTAGGACAAGTGGACATCACAGCATCTGGTCCATATCAGGTATGCTATTCAATACATTTTTTTCAATCTTTTACACTTTCAGAGTGACACAAAGAAAATCTAAAAAGAGTAACTTTTTTCCAGATAATCTTGGAAGGAATTCGAGGCTCTACTGAACAATCAGATGTTGCTATAGATGACATATCTATTCACTTTGGCACGTGTTCAGGTCAGACAGGGAATCTTAAATGATTTAAGTTTATAATCTTAGAATTTGATATGTATTGGAATATAATCTAATTCGTACCAATACATATTTTAGAGAGCATTCCTGGCCTGGCTAGCGGGACTAAACCTCCAAACAAAACTTCAAAATTGATTACCACACAAGTGATTCCCACACAAGGTATGTGTAAAATTACTACATAAATGAACTTTTCCTTATGTTTTATATGTCCTATCCATTTTTAGTGTGTGATCTCGACTGTAACTTTGATAAAAGCCTTTGCAAATGGAATCAGATGGTGACTGATGCTTTTGATTGGACTTGGTTCAGTGGTTCTACACCAACTCTGATGACTGGGCCTCCTTCTGACCACACGGGGGGTAGGAAAATGATTTGATTTTTTAGGGTTAAAATTAAGAGATCCTTAATAAAGGGATATTTCAGTTTATTTAATACAATCATTAATATACAACTATTCCCAATGTAGCAGGTGGCCACTACCTTTACATTGAGGCTAGCAGTGTGTCATACGGAGATACATCTCGACTGATCAGTTCTGAGTGCTCACACTCTGGAGCCCAGTGTCTTCAATTCTGGTATCATATGTACGGGTCTGCGGACACGATGGGCCTCCATGTTTATGTCGTCGAGGGCAGAAACGCACGCACTGTTTGGCGCCAAAGAAACAACCAAGGAAATATGTGGCACATGGCACAAATTGACCTCAGAACAACAGGAGTTTTTCAGGTAAATTAACCAACATTTTGTATGAAATTGTCTTATTTATGCTAAACCTTGTTATGTATACTTTTTAGATTATTTTTGAGGGCAGAAGAGGATCTAATGACTTGTCTGATGTAGCATTAGATGATGTGTCACTTCATTATGGCCCATGTTCGGGTAAGCCTTTATGATTAAACATTTTCAATCACTTGTTAAAATATCATGATAAAATTTAAGATTATATTAAGATGTTTGAATTGATATCAATCTAATCTCAAGCTATACTAGATTTACAATAATGCAGTATATTCTTATGACAGAAATAAATGCACCATCAACAAGTACACCTGGTACTTCAACTGCTCACACTTCAACAGTCCACACTAGCCCAGAGCCTACATGGACAACTGTTCCTACTGACAGCACAGTGTCTTGTGATACTGAGATCCCAAAAACAACTCCTACAACTTTGCCACCACCGGACACTGAAGTAACAACTGAAGGTCTGCAACAAACTACTCTAACACCTGAAATTGAAGTAACAACTGAAGGTCCGCAACAAACTACTCTAACACCTGAAATTGAAGGCACAACAGAAAGACCACAGCAAACTACTCCAGAACCCGAAATCGAGGGAACAACCGAAGGACCACAGCCAACTACACTAGAACCTGAAATTGAGGGAACAACCGAAGGACCACAGCTAACTACACTAGAACCT